>SJYX01002812.1:185610-212027 GCA_006410675.1 Oreotragus oreotragus | reverse complement strand
GAAGAGTTGACTCATTGGAAAAGACTCTGATGCTGGGAGGGATTGGGGGCAGGAGGAGAAGGGGACGACCAAGGATGAGATGGCTGGATGGCATTCCTGACTCGACGGACGTGAGTCTGAGTGAACTCCGGGAGATGGTGATGGACAGGGAGGCCTGGCGTGCTGTGATTCATGGGGTCGCAAAGAGTCGGACATGACTGAGCGACTGAACTGAACTGAACTACTCCTTGAAAGGAAAGTTATGACCAACCTGGATAGCATATTCAAAAGCAGGGACATTACCAACAAAAGTCTATCTAGTCAAGGCTATGGTTTTTCCAGTGGTCGTGTATGGATGTGAGAGTTGGACTGTGAAGAAGGCTGAGTGCTGAAGAATTGATGCTTTTGAAGTGTGGTGTTGGAGAAGACTCTTGAGAGTCCCTCGGACTGCAAGGAGATCCAACCAGTCTATCCTAAAGGAGATCAGTCCTGGGTGTTCATTGGAAGGACTGATGTTGAAGCTGAAACTCCAATACTCTGGGCACCTCATGTGAGGAGTTGACTTATTGGGAAAGACCAATGATGATGGGAAGGATTGGGGGCAGGAGGAGAAAGTGAAAAGTAAAGTGAAGTCGCTCAGTCGTGTCTGACCCTTTGCAACCCCATGACTGTAGCCTACCAGGCTCCTCCATCCATGAGATTTTCCAGGCAAGAGTACTGGAGTGGATTGCCATTTCCTTCTCCAGGGATTGAACCCAGGTCTCCCGCATTGCAGGCAGATGCTTTACCATCTGAGGCACCAGGGAAGTTCCCAAAAAGACCCTTATGATGGGAAGGATTGGGGACAGGAGGAGAAGGGGATGACAGAGGACGATATGGCTGGATGGCATCACTGACTTGATGGACATGAGTCTGAGTAAACTCCAGGAGTTGGTGACGGACAAGACCTGGCATGCTGCGATTCATGGGGTCGCAAAGAGTCGGACACGACTGAGCAACTGAACTGAATGGAAGGCTTGCTTTGGGTCTTCATTGCAGGATAGAGACTTCTCATTGCAGTGGCTTCTCTTGTTGCGGAGCACGGCCAGACTTTTTATAAAAAATATAAACTGTTGGACTTCCCTAGTGGTCCAGTGATTCCGAATCCACCTGGCAGGGGGCTTTCCTGGTGGCTCAGTGGTCAAGAATCCACCTGCCAATGCAGAAGACACAGGTTTGATCCCTAGTCTGGGAATATCCCACATGCTGCGAAGAAGCTAAGCCCAACTCCTGAAGCCCACTCACCTAGAGCCGCAGCTCTGCCGCGAGAGAAGCCACTCCAGTGAAAAGCCCGTGCACCACAGGTAGAGGCTAGCCCCCACTCACCACTACTAGAGAAGGCCTAGCAAAGACCCAATACAGCCAAAAACAATTAATTAATTTAAAATATATAAACTGCATTAATGAAAAATATTAAAAGCCAAATAAGGATTTACAGCACATCTGACAGAAGAGGGGTTAATACATCTTGATATTACAAAACTCATACAAATTAATTTTAAAAAGAAACCACTAAGAACCCAAGAGATACATGGGCAAGGACATGCACAGATGATTGACAAAAGAGAAAGTACAAGAAGATGCATGCTATGAAAAGTATTAACACTCACTTGTAACAGGAGAGGAAAGGAAACTACTCCTGCCTAGGCACCAAGCATTTTGCTAGCATTTTTATTTCATCCTCACAATCATGGTCATGTTTGATGCCTTAATTCCCTTTTTATGAATGAAGAAACTTGAGGTTCAGAAGAGTTGGGTAGCTTTTTGACCAGTATCAACTGGCAAAGCTGATACTGACCTTGTGACGACTGTCAGGCTCCAAAGACCAGGGTCTTTCCACTAACCAAGCTGCCTCTCTAGTGACTGATAAGAATCTAAGAAACTCTTTTCAACTATTAAATTATCAAAACCCAATTTTGATAAGCAGAGAAGGCAATGGCACCCCACTCCAGTACTCTTGCCTGGAAAATCCCATGGACGGGGGAGCCTGATGGGCTGCAGTCCATGGGGTCACTAAGGGTCGGACACGACTGAGCAACTTCACTTTCACTTTTCACTCTCATACATTGGAGAAGGAAATGGCAACCCACTCCAGTGTTCTTGCCTGGAGAATCCCAGGGACAAGGGAGCCTGGTGGGCTGCCGTCTATGGGGTCACATAGAGTCGGACACGACTGAAGTGACTTAGCAGCAGCAGTAGCAATGTTGATAAGAGTGATGAAAGTTGCTTGGTTGCTAAGCTGTGTCCAACTCTTTGGCGAATCCATAGACTCTAGTCTGCCAGGCTCTTTTGTCCATGGGATTCTCCAGGCAAGAACACTGGAGTGGGTTGCCATTTCCTACTCCAGGGGATCTTCCCGACCCGGGGACTGAACCCCCATCTCTTATGCCCCCTGCATTGGCAGGTGGATTCTTTAGCACTTGTGCCACCTGGGAAGCCCTATGATGAAAGGGTCCTCATTAACAATTATGGGTGGGTGAGCACATTTGAAACACCTTTTGAAATTTATCAAGACTTCAGTTCAGTTGCTCAGTCGTGTCCAGCTATTTGCGACCCCATGAATCACAGCTCGCCAGGCTTCCCTGTCCATCACCAACTCCTGGAGTTCACTCAAATTCATGTCCACCGAGTCAGTGATGCCATCCAGCCATCTCATCCTCTGTCGTCCCCTTCTCCTCCTGCCCCCAATCCCTCCCTAAGAGCCATAAAAATGTTGATTTCCATTGACCCAGTCATTCTACTTTGAGGGAATCTTCTCTTAGGGAATAATTCAATATGTGGAAAGAGTTATGGGCAAAAGGATGTTCATTGTGGATCTGTAAGAGTTAACGATTCAAAGCAACCTAAATGTCCAGAATTGTTTAAATAAATTGAAAAATGTTTACTTTCCATTTAATAGAATATGACATAGCTATTTTAAACATTTGTTATAAATATTATAAAGTAAAGAGGGAAAATAATTTATATAGTTTTTAAAACAAACCCCCTTGATATTAGGATTAAGGAGTGAAGAAATGAGAAAGATTTCACTTTTTTTACATTTACATACTTAGAATTTTTAAATAAATATTTTATAATTTAAAAAGGAAAAAATATAGAAGTTTGAAAATATATCAAAATATCAACAGTATTAGGGTATAGAAGGACTATAGGTTTTTCCCCTCATTTTACTTTTAAATTTTCTTTGTAATATATTACTAAAGATATAGTCTTATAATAGAAAAACATGTCATTCTAAAAATAGTTTGTTATAAAAATAACCATAGTTTGCAATTTATTATCTCTGGGAGGAGGTCATTATCTCCACATCACAAATGGGTAAACTGAACCTCCAGGAGGCTGAGTAATTTAATGCAGATGACACCACCCTTATGGCAGAAAGTGAAGAGGAACTGAAGAGCCTCTTAATGAAAGTGAAAGAGTGAAAAAGCTGGCTTAAAACTCAACATTAAAAAAAAAAGATCATGGCATCCGGTCCCATCACTTCATGACAAATAGATGGGGAAACAATGGAAATAGTTAACAGACTTTATTTTCTTGGGCTCCAAAATCACTGCAGATGATGACAACAGCCATGAAATTAAAAGACGCTTTGCTCCTTGGAAGAAAAGCTGTTACCAAATTAGACAGCATATTAAAAATCAGAGACATTACTTTGTCAACCAAGGTCCACCTAGTCAAAGCTATGGTTTTTCCAGTAGTCATGTGTGGATGTGAGAGTTGGACCATAAAGAAAGCTGAGTGCTGAAGAATTGATGCTTTTGATGTGGTGTTGGAAAAGACTCTTGAGAGTCCCTTGGACAGCAAGAAGATCCAACCAGTCCATCCTAAAGGAAATCAGTCCTGAGTGTTCATTGGAAGGACTGATGTTGAAGCTGAAACTCCAATTTTTGGCCGTCTGATGCAAAACACTAACTTATTGGAAAAGACCCTGCCTGATGCTGGGAAAGATTGATGGCAGGAGGAGAAGGGGATGACAGAGGATGAGATGGCTGGATGGCATCACCAGCTTGATGGACATGAGTTTGGGCAAGCTCTGGGAGTTGGTGATGGACAGGGAAGCCTGGCATGCTGGAGTCCATGGGGTCACAAGGAGTCGGACATGACTGAATTGAAAATTAAGCCTTTACCTGTGTGACTCCTGCCTTTGTGTGCCTTCAGTCTGCCCTCAGGACCTATGTCAGTTGAAGCCCTGGATCTAAAGGAAGACCTTGAATGATGAAGGTCTATGAATTCAGCTTCTTAGAGATCAGTGGCATTAAGTGTCTGAGGCAAAGCCATCAACAGTTGGCATTAACCTGGACATAATAAGAAAAAGGTGTCCAAAATGAGCCTTAGCCTGAGAGGAAGTTGGGTTCAGGATTTTTGAAGAGGGTGGTTATGGGGGAAGGTAGATACAGAGAATCCTCTCCAAGTGAAGTGGATGTGTCTTTGGGATAAACATCAGTATTAAAGGTAGAACTAATACAGTTGGAGAAGAGAGAGGGTTCAGGACATCAGAGTGGAGACCTATTAAAGACAAAACAATGCTGCTGCTGCTGCTGCTAAGTCGCTACAGTCGTGTCCGACTCTGTGCAACCCCATAGACAGCAGCCCACCGGGCTCCCCCGTCCCTGGGATTCTCCAGGCAAAAACACTGGAGTGGGTTACCATTTCCTTCTCCAATGCATGAAAGTGAAAAGTGAAAGTGAAGTCGCTCTGTCGTGTCCGACTCTTAGCGACCCCATGGACTGCAGCCCACCAGGCTCCTCCGTCCATGGAATTTTCCAGGCAAGAGTACTGGAGTGGGATGCCATTGCCTTCTCTGAAAACAGTGCTAGAAAACATAAAATATGGAAACCCAGAATCTCAGGTTTGGAAGTGATTTTAGCCATTGTTTATTACAACTACTCTTAAAAAAATAATAACAAAACTTCAATTCGTCTCATCTGAGTGAAGTGAAGTCGCTCAGTCATGTTCGACTCTTTGCAACCCCATGGACTGTAGCCTACCAGGTTCCTCCATCTATGGGATTTCCAGACAAGAATACTGGAGTGGGTTGCCATTTCCTTCTCCAGGAGATCTTCCCAACCCAGGGATTGAACCCAGGTCTCCCGCACTGTAGGCAGACACTTTATCATCTGAGCCACCAGGGAAGACCTATTCATCTGAGTAGATGTCCCAGAAACAGGGAGCTCATTTGCATAGAGGAAGCCCCTGCATATCTCAATAACTCCAGTTGCTAGAAAGTTCCTCCCTATTTTCAACCGTTATTTCATTCTTCTTGGATAAGAATAATTTTGGGAATGGCAAGGAATTTGGAGGGTAGAGGAATTGGATTTAGGTTAGGGCTGTATAGGGATAGATTTGAGCAGAGCTAAGCAGAAGAATTGATGTTTTTGAACTGTGGTGCTAGAGAAGACTCTTGAGAGTCCCTTGGACTGCAAGGAGATCCAACCAGTCCATTCTGAAGGAGATCAGCCCTGGGATTTCTTTGGAAGGAATGATGCTAAAGATAAAACTCCAGTACTTTGGCCACCTCATGCGAAGAGTTGACTCACTGGAAAAGACTCTGATGCTGGGAGGGATTGGGGGCAGGAGGAGAAGGGGACGACAGACGATGAGATGGCTGGATGGCATCACTGACTCGATGCACATGAGCCTGAGTGAACTTCAGGAGTTGATGATGGACAGGGAGGCCTGGCGTGCTGCGATTCATCGGATCGCAAAGAGTCGGACACGACTGAGTGACTGAACTGAGCTGAAGCAGGAGAGATGAGGGGCTGAGGCTAAGGAGGAGGGTCTGCATGAAGGCAGGGTGGACTTCAGGTACAGAGAAACACCAGTGACTGGGGACACAGGGTCCTCTGCTCTGGGTGAGACACAAACAACCTCCCAGGAGTTCTTGGAAAAAATGTGAGGAGAAAGAGGTTCTTGCTAGTCTCTGCTAACTTTTCTCCAGCCATCCTTGCAGATGTGGAGAGGGAGGGCAAAGGCTGACAAGATGGTAAGACAGGGGAGACGACCCTGGGCACTCATGCAGATTTCCTGGGATCATATCCTCACTTACTTGCTCTATGGCCCTGGACATATTATTGTTATCTTTTTATTGGAGTATAGTTGATTTACAATGTTAGTTTCAGTTATATAGCAAAGTGAATCTGTTACACATATACATGTATCCATATTTTTTTAAGAATCTGTTCCCATATAGACCATTATGGAGTATTGAGTAGAGTTTCCTGTGCTGTTTAATAGGTCTTTATTAGTTGTCTATTTTATATTTATAGTAGTGTGTATATGTCAATCCCAATTTTCCAGTTTACCCCTAGCTCTCTTTCCCCTTGGTAACCATAAGTTTATTTTCTATATCTGTAACTCTATTTCTATTTTGTAGATAAGTTCATTTGTACCATTTTTTTAGATTCTACATGCAAGCAATATATGACATTCATCTTCATCTGACTTACTTCAACACTATGACAATCTCTAAGTTCATGTTACTGCAAATAGCATTATTTCATCCTTTTTCTAATTGAGAAATATCCCATGTATATATGTACCATATCTTCTTTATCCATTCATCTGTTGATGTACATTTAAGTTGCTTCCATGTCCTGGCTATTATAAACAGTGCTGCAATGAACATTGGGGTGCCTGTATGTTTTCAAATTATGGCTTTCTCTGGATATATGCCCAAGAGTAGGGTTGCTGGATCATATGACAGTTCTATTTTTAGTTTTTTATGGAACTTCCATACTGTTCTTCATAGTAGCTGTACTAATTTACATTCCCA
This sequence comes from Oreotragus oreotragus, assembly GCA_006410675.1. Lineage (NCBI taxonomy): Eukaryota > Metazoa > Chordata > Mammalia > Artiodactyla > Bovidae > Oreotragus > Oreotragus oreotragus. Next base: position 205,234 of record SJYX01002812.1, on the reverse strand, counting down.
TCAATGGTGTAGGAGGATTACCTTTTCCCCACACCCTCTCCAGCCTCTCTTGTTTGTAGAATTTTTTGATGATGGTCATTCTGACCTGTAATAACTTCATTGTAGTTTTGATTTGCATTTCACTAATAATAAATATTATTAATACTCTAGTAACGGCTGAGCACCAAAGAATTTATGCTTTTGAACTGTGGTGTTAGAGAAGACTCTTGAGAGTCCCTTGGACTGCAAGGAGATCCAGCCAGTCCATCCTAAAGGAGATCAGTCCTGAGTGTTCATTGATGCTGAAGCTGAAACTCCAATACTTTGGCCACCTCATGCAAAGAGTTGACTCATTGGAAAAGACCCTGATGCTGGGAGGGATTGGGGGAAGGAGGAGAAGGGGACAACAGAGGATGAGATGGCTGGATGGCATCACTGACTCGATGCACGTGAGTCTGAGTGAACTCCGGGAGTTGGTGACAGACAGGGAGGCCTGGTGTGCTGTGATTCATGGGGTCACAAATAGTCAGATATGACTGAGCAACTGGACTGAACTGAATAATGAGTGACGTTGAGCATCTTTTCATATGCTTTTTGGCCACCCATGTCTTCTTTGGAGAAATATCTATTTTGATCTTTCACTCATTTTTTGATTGGGTTGTTTGGTTTTTTTTTTACATTGAGTTACATGAGCTGTTTGTATATTTTGGAGATTAATTGCTTGTCAGTTGCTTCATTTGCAAATATTTTCTCCCAGACAACCCTCCCTGAGATTGTCGTCATTTTGTTTATGGTTTCCTTTGCTATGAAAAGCTTTAAATTAAGTCCCATTTGTTTATTTTTTAAATATTTTCATTACTCTAGGAGGTGATTGGGAAAAGATCTTGCTGCAATTTTTGTTCTTATTATTTTTTAACTGAAGAATGGTTGATTTACAATGTTAGTTTCAGGTCCTGGGCAAGCTGTTTTTAATCATTCTGTGCCTCAGCTCCTCAGGTAAAATCATAATGGAATCTACCCCTTAGAGTTGTCTTAAGGATGAAATGGGTCTTTATCTATAAAACATTTACACCAGTATTTAACGTGTAGTAAGTCTTATATGTTTGTTAAACATAAAACATTTCGGAGTTCAAACTGGAGAACAAATTTATGGAACTATGACTTGGATTTCATGATTTATATAGCTGATTTCATACACTGCCAGGTCACTTTTTTATTACTATATTCCTGACAACCTCCTAAACAGTGAAACTAGTTGAGAATCACATTATAATGAGAGAGGTATTCTAACAAAAGTTGCTAAGAGAGTAAGTTTAAATTCGCACTGCAAGAAAAATAATTATTTTGTAATGTGTCATGATGGATGTTAACTAAATTTATCATAGCAGTCATTTCATAGTCTAAACATATATCAAATCATTATATTATACACCTAAAACAAATACAGTGTTATTTGTCAGTTATATCTTGATTGGAAAGAAAACCAGGACTTCTCCTATAAAAGAACAAAAGTGTGTGATGGGAATTGAAAGACCATCTGAAGTGGCTGTTTGGGAAATGATAGGAAGATGATTCAGGACATGGGGTAGTATTGGACAGAGAGGCAGAACAACAAGCTTGTGGTAGTAGCAGCCCTGACAGTAATTTTTCTCTAGCAGAACTCAGCAATAGGTATCAGAGCAGAGAAGGGGCCAACACGTGGACCCAGAATTGAGGTTTGGGCAGGTGGCACCAGATGAGAGAATATCAGCTGGAGGACTTTACCACAAATGATGCCTGTGGGTCTGGACTTAGAAGAAGGAAGGACTGGGTGAAAATGAAGGGCTGATAACAGTTAATATCTTTAATCCACAAAAATATGTAAAAAACTCACACATTTTTATTAGAACATTATGAATAACTCTCCCCCTGAAACAGTAGACAAAAATCATAGACAGGAACTACACATAACCTAACAAATATATGGAAAATGTTCAGCCTCATTAGTGGTCAAAGACATGAGATTTTAAATACTGAGATAGCATTTCTCACCTACCATGGTAGGAATAAAGCCTACATTTTACTAGTACATTATGAATAACTCTCCCCCTGAAACAGTAGACAAAAATCATAGACAGGAACTACACATAACCTAACAAATATATGGAAAATGTTCAGCCTCATTAGTGGTCAAAGACATGAGATTTTAAATACTGAGATAGCATTTCTCACCTACCATGGTAGGAATAAAGCCTACATTTGACTAGTGAAAATGCTTTGTGCTCTTGGGTGAAAAGAAAACTACTGGACAATAAATTAATATAAATCTTTAAGAATATAATTTGGCCAATGATTTCAAGAAGCCTTAAAATTTTTACTCTTAAATTCGTAATTTTATTCCTTGTAATTTATACCAAGAAAACAACACAATACAAAGACAAAAAGGAGAGAGGCACATCCTTCTTGCTCCCTTGTCACCCCTTAGTTCTTGTATCCAAAGAACTAAGCTAGTTAACCTTTAGGAAAAGTGGAACTTTGAGGCCATTAATGTCCCCTGAGGCTCTCTGTCCTTTGATTAATAGGTATCACAATAAGGGAAGTTTTCTCAGCCCACTTCTCTACAGAAGCAGGCGGATCAAAGGCCCCCTGACTTCATTGCCATTGATTTCTACATTTCCATTAGCCTAAGTTTCTATTATTAGCACTTTAGTTATCACCCGCTGGACTGTGAACCCCAAGAGCAGGGACTTCAGCTTTACTTATCTCTGTTTTACATCCTCCTCTACTCCGTATGGCGAACACTCACACGGTAGATGCCTCATAGATATTTATAAAATTGGCTGTCATTTCAGCCGCTTCCCACTCCATAATGCCCCATTCTCTACCCTCTTCAGTCTGTGCATTTGGCTGAAGTTGGTGTCTCTGTTCAGTTGATTTATTCATAGATATCCTTGTGTTTGTGCCAACCAGTGTGCATTTCAGGAGTGCTATGTTTATTAAAGGACTCTCGTGTCATGTACCTTAAAGCAAGGTTCAGAGTCCATGCCTCTCTGGGCCTATCAACAGTAACTGCTTTCCGTAACTATTACTAACAGAGGGATGTGGTAGTATGTGGGCAAAAAAACATCATGGAAAGCCAGCTGACTCACAGAAAGTTAAAACTGGAAAGGAGCTCAGGGAATGGTGGTATCACTCATGCTCCACTCTAATTTTACGTATAAGGCAACTGAAGACCAGAGAGAGAAGCTTTCCCAAAGTGGAATAGCCAGTTCTTGGGATAAGGGTCCAAGGTCTAGGCAGCTCATTAAGATTTCCAGGGCACTTGTTGTCTTCAAAAGTATGTGTCAGCAGAGCGTGTGGACTGCAGAAGTGTATGGGGCCAGGGAGGACAGTGAGCCCAGCCATGGTGACTGACAAGGCCAAGCTCCACGGTGGTGGCAGAGTCGGCAGGGATTCTGTGAGATGCCTAGTTGGAAAGCATGGCTGGGTGAAGGGGCAAGGCCGGACAAATATCTGGATGAAATAAAAATGGTGTGGTAAGGTGTGTTGAGCATGACCTTTAAAACTTGGAATTCCATCTCTGGACTGCCAAATATCCCTTTGTTATGTAACTTCTCTAAGATCCAAGTGTTTGGTCTGTAGAAACTTGCCCACAGAGTTGACTTCACAGAATTAAATTAAGAGAGACAGTGGAGGTAATCTCAGCTCAGCCCCAGGAAAGAGCTCTGGAAGATGATGGTTGGTGCCCTCCTCGTCAAGGTCAGGTCTCATGGTCCTTCCAGAAGGTTGAAAGCGAGCTCTCGGTCCTCTGTCCGTCTTCAGAATGCTTTTGGGTATGTCGTGCTCCTACCTTGTGAGGGAGAGCCTGTCCCCAGTGGGCTGACTGCACTCATGAGCACGGGATGGCCAGCTACAGCCCTAGGCTGAAGTCCGTCAGCTGCCTATTTTGTAGGACCCACAAGCTGAGTGATTTTTACATTTTTTTTTTAAACTGGAAAAAATTAAAAGAAGAATCGTATTTTGTGAAATGTAAAGATTATGTGGAATCCAAATTTTAGTGTCACAGGGTCTTATTGGAACAGAGCCAGCTTCATCTGTTTGTGTGTTCTCTGTAGCTGCTTACCTGCTACAGCTGCAGGGTCGATTACTCAGAAGAGGTTATGGCGACATGACGACACTCTGATCACTTCACACTGCTACTCAGCACACTAAACACCATAGTGATACAGGTATAACCCAGTAGTATTTCAGACGCCATATGTAGTAATACTATGACATTTTGTGAAATATAATTGATGTACAACCTTATGTTAGTTTCAGGTGTACCTCATAATGATTTGACATTTGCATTCCCCAGTGGGTCTGCAGTAAAGAATCTGTCTGCAATGCAGGATTCACAGAAGAAGTGGGTTTGATCCCTGGGTTGGAAAGATCCCCTGGAGGAGGGTATGGCAACCCACTTCAATACTCTTGCCTGGAGAATCCCACGGACAGTGGAGCCTGGCAAGCTACAGTCCGTGGGGTTGCAAACAGTCAGACACAGCTGAAATGACTTAGCTAAGTCATGGTAAAATGATAACCATAAGTCTAGCAATCATTTGTCCTCATACAAAGTAATTAATACAATGTTATTAATCATATTCCTTATGTTGTATTTTATATCCTTGTTACTTACTTATTATGTGACTGGACTTTTGCCACTCTTAATCCCTTTTACTTGTATCTTTCATCTTCCACCCTGTTCCTTTCTGTCAACCACCCATTCAGTCTCTCTATCTATGAGTCTCTTTTCATTTTATTTGTGTGATTGCTTTTTTGATTCCATATATAAGTGAGATGATGTGATATTTGTCTTTGTATTGCTTATTTCACTTAGCATAATTTCCTCTAGATCCATCCATGCTGTCATAAATGTCAACATTTCTTTTTTTATGGCTGAATAATAATACACTGTATATATACACCACATCTTCTTTATGTATTCATATATCAATTGGACACTTAAGTTGCTTCCATATTTTCTCTATTGTAAATAATGCTGCAAACAGTATAGCATTTCCATACCCACTCACCCCTGGGAACTGTTTAGGACTAAAAGTGGCAGGACTTTCTGCTGTCTACCTACAAGCTGGCCTGAGTGCTTGTCCTACCTGAATGTTGGTCACTGCAACAACCAGTGCGAGATTGGTCATCTGAGAATCTTGAACCTCCGTATCAGAACTTGATTTGCCATTAGTAAAAATCTAAAAAAATAATTTTAGACCGTTAGACTTAAAGAACTCCAGCAAGACACACTCATTGTCCAATTGTTTGAGAAGTAATGAAAGGTAAGGGGCACAATATAGAGATTACATTAGCCAGAGTCCTCCTGTCTTGGATATTGTTCAGTCAGGACAATTTTAAACCCTCAAAATTGAATGACATGAAGTCACCTGATGCACCACATATGAACTTTAGATCAGAAAGATACAAGAGATAAACACCAAGAGAAAGATATGCAGGTGGATATTGGTTGACCTCATAAAAACGTACAGCATTATCAGCATGCTTAGGCTCTCACCAGCTGGTACGAGGCACTCCCTCATAGTCTCCTGGCTGTTTTCCCCAGGTTGTGATGTCAGGCCCGAGAGTCTGCTCATCTCCCTGAGCCTCAGTGTCCTGACATGATCAGGGAACTGGGGATCCCCACTTGTGTTGCCTCCCAGGGTTGTTGTGAGGATGAAAAGGGTGAATTCATATGAAAACACTCTGTCAACTACAAAGAAACATAACACAGGTTCTCTTCAGTAGGGCCATCCTGTCACCAAAAGAAAGACAAGCGATTACAGGATGAATGTATCATTTCAAAGCTGACTCACTAGTAACTGGGACTTGCCATCAGAGCATTGCTGTCATTTCTCCTTCACTCCTCCTCCCACCTGCTCCCCCTATCATAAAGGGATTAATTGGTTAAAAAGTGTAAGCTCTGTAAGGTAGGAATTAGTGCCTGGCACCTAGCAGGCATTCGCTAATACCAAAGAATTTATGCTTTTGAACTGTGGTGTTAGAGAAGACTCTTGAGAGTCCCTTGGACTGCAAGGAGATCCAGCCAGTCCATCCTAAAGGAGATCAGTCCTGAGTGTTCATTGATGCTGAAGCTGAAACTCCAATACTTTGGCCACCTCATGCAAAGAGTTGACTCATTGGAAAAGACCCTGATGCTGGGAGGGATTGGGGGAAGGAGGAGAAGGGGACAACAGAGGATGAGATGGCTGGATGGCATCACTGACTCGATGCACGTGAGTCTGAGTGAACTCCGGGAGTTGGTGACAGACAGGGAGGCCTGGTGTGCTGTGATTCATGGGGTCACAAATAGTCAGATATGACTGAGCAACTGGACTGAACTGAATAATGAGTGACGTTGAGCATCTTTTCATATGCTTTTTGGCCACCCATGTCTTCTTTGGAGAAATATCTATTTTGATCTTTCACTCATTTTTTGATTGGGTTGTTTGGTTTTTTTTTTACATTGAGTTACATGAGCTGTTTGTATATTTTGGAGATTAATTGCTTGTCAGTTGCTTCATTTGCAAATATTTTCTCCCAGACAACCCTCCCTGAGATTGTCGTCATTTTGTTTATGGTTTCCTTTGCTATGAAAAGCTTTAAATTAAGTCCCATTTGTTTATTTTTTAAATATTTTCATTACTCTAGGAGGTGATTGGGAAAAGATCTTGCTGCAATTTTTGTTCTTATTATTTTTTAACTGAAGAATGGTTGATTTACAATGTTAGTTTCAGGTCCTGGGCAAGCTGTTTTTAATCATTCTGTGCCTCAGCTCCTCAGGTAAAATCATAATGGAATCTACCCCTTAGAGTTGTCTTAAGGATGAAATGGGTCTTTATCTATAAAACATTTACACCAGTATTTAACGTGTAGTAAGTCTTATATGTTTGTTAAACATAAAACATTTCGGAGTTCAAACTGGAGAACAAATTTATGGAACTATGACTTGGATTTCATGATTTATATAGCTGATTTCATACACTGCCAGGTCACTTTTTTATTACTATATTCCTGACAACCTCCTAAACAGTGAAACTAGTTGAGAATCACATTATAATGAGAGAGGTATTCTAACAAAAGTTGCTAAGAGAGTAAGTTTAAATTCGCACTGCAAGAAAAATAATTATTTTGTAATGTGTCATGATGGATGTTAACTAAATTTATCATAGCAGTCATTTCATAGTCTAAACATATATCAAATCATTATATTATACACCTAAAACAAATACAGTGTTATTTGTCAGTTATATCTTGATTGGAAAGAAAACCAGGACTTCTCCTATAAAAGAACAAAAGTGTGTGATGGGAATTGAAAGACCATCTGAAGTGGCTGTTTGGGAAATGATAGGAAGATGATTCAGGACATGGGGTAGTATTGGACAGAGAGGCAGAACAACAAGCTTGTGGTAGTAGCAACCCTGACAATAATTTTTCTCTAGCAGAACTCAGCAATAGGTATTAGAGCAGAGAAGGGGCCAACACGTGGACCCAGAATTGAGGTTTGGGCAGGTGGCACCAGATGAGAGAATATCAGCTGGAGGACTTTACCACAAATGATGCCTGTGGGTCTGAACTTAGAAGAAGGAAGGACTGGGTGAAAATGAAGGGCTGATAACAGTTAATATCTTTAATCCACAAAAATATGTAAAAAACTCACACATTTTTATTAGAACATTATGAATAACTCTCCCCCTGAAACAGTAGACAAAAATCATAGACAGGAACTACACATAACCTAACAAATATATGGAAAATGTTCAGCCTCATTAGTGGTCAAAGACATGAGATTTTAAATACTGAGATAGCATTTCTCACCTACCATGGTAGGAATAAAGCCTACATTTTACTAGTGAAAATGCTTTGTGCTCTTGGGTGAAAAGAAAACTACTGGACAATAAATTAATATAAATCTTTAAGAACATAATTTGGCCAATGATTTCAAGAAGCCTTAAAATTTTTACTCTTAAATTCGTAATTTTATTCCTTGTACTTTATACCAAGAAAACAACACAATACAAAGACAAAAAGGAGAGAGGCCCATCCTTCTTGCTCCCTTGTCACCCCTTAGTTCTTGTATCCAAAGAACTAAGCTAGTTAACCTTTAGGAAAAGTGGAACTTTGAGGCCATTAATGTCCCCTGAGGCTCTCTGTCCTTTGATTAATAGGTATCACAATAAAGGAAGTTTTCTCAGCCCACTTCTCTACAGAAGCAGGCGGATCAAAGGCCCCCTGACTTCATTGCCATTGATTTCTACATTTCCATTAGCCTAAATTTCTATTATTAGCACTTTAGTTATCACCCGCTGGACTGTGAACCCCAAGAGCAGGGACTTCAGCTTTACTTATCTCTGTTTTACATCCTCCTCTACTCCGTATGGCGAACACTCACACGGTAGATGCCTCATAGATATTTATAAAATTGGCTGTCATTTCAGCCGCTTCCCACTCCATAATGCCCCATTCTCTACCCTCTTCAGTCTGTGCATTTGGCTGAAGTTGGTGTCTCTGTTCAGTTGATTTATTCATAGATATCCTTGTGTTTGTGCCAACCAGTGTGCATTTCAGGAGTGCTATGTTTATTAAAGGACTCTCGTGTCATGTACCTTAAAGCAAGGTTCAGAGTCCATGCCTCTCTGGGCCTATCAACAGTAACTGCTTTCCGTAACTATTACTAACAGAGGGATGTGGTAGTATGTGGGCAAAAAAACATCATGGAAAGCCAGCTGACTCACAGAAAGTTAAAACTGGAAAGGAGCTCAGGGAATGGTGGTATCACTCATGCTCCACTCTAATTTTACGTATAAGGCAACTGAAGACCAGAGAGAGAAGCTTTCCCAAAGTGGAATAGCCAGTTCTTGGGATAAGGGTCCAAGGTCTAGGCAGCTCATTAAGATTTCCAGGGCACTTGTTGTCTTCAAAAGTATGTGTCAGCAGAGCGTGTGGACTGCAGAAGTGTATGGGGCCAGGGAGGACAGTGAGCCCAGCCATGGTGACTGACAAGGCCAAGCTCCACGGTGGTGGCAGAGTCGGCAGGGATTCTGTGAGATGCCTAGTTGGAAAGCATGGCTGGGTGAAGGGGCAAGGCCAGACAAATATCTGGATGAAATAAAAATGGTGTGGTAAGGTGTGTTGAGCATGACCTTTAAAACTTGGAATTCCATCTCTGGACTGCCAAATATCCCTTTGTTATGTAACTTCTCTAAGATCCAAGTGTTTGGTCTGTAGAAACTTGCCCACAGAGTTGACTTCACAGAATTAAATTAAGAGAGACAGTGGAGGTAATCTCAGCTCAGCCCCAGGAAAGAGCTCTGGAAGATGATGGTTGGTGCCCTCCTCGTCAAGGTCAGGTCTCATGGTCCTTCCAGAAGGTTGAAAGCGAGCTCTCGGTCCTCTGTCCGTCTTCAGAATGCTTTTGGGTATGTCGTGCTCCTACCTTGTGAGGGAGAGCCTGTCCCCAGTGGGCTGACTGCACTCATGAGCACGGGATGGCCAGCTACAGCCCTAGGCTGAAGTCCGTCAGCTGCCTATTTTGTAGGACCCACAAGCTGAGTGATTTTTACATTTTTTTTTTAAACTGGAAAAAATTAAAAGAAGAATCGTATTTTGTGAAATGTAAAGATTATGTGGAATCCAAATTTTAGTGTCACAGGGTCTTATTGGAACAGAGCCAGCTTCATCTGTTTGTGTGTTCTCTGTAGCTGCTTACCTGCTACAGCTGCAGGGTCGATTACTCAGAAGAGGTTATGGCGACATGACGACACTCTGATCACTTCACACTGCTACTCAGCACACTAAACACCATAGTGATACAGGTATAACCCAGTAGTATTTCAGACACCATATGTAGTAATACTATGACATTTTGTGAAATATAATTGATGTACAACCTTATGTTAGTTTCAGGTGTACCTCATAATGATTTGACATTTGCATTCCCCAGTGGGTCTGCAGTAAAGAATCTGTCTGCAATGCAGGATTCACAGAAGAAGTGGGTTTGATCCCTGGGTTGGAAAGAGCCCCTGGAGGAGGGTATGGCAACCCACTTCAATACTCTTGCCTGGAGAATCCCACGGACAGTGGAGCCTGGCAAGCTACAGTCCGTGGGGTTGCAAACAGTCAGACACAGCTGAAATGACTTAGCTAAGTCATGGTAAAATGATAACCATAAGTCTAGCAATCATTTGTCCTCATACAAAGTAATTAATACAATGTTATTAATCATATTCCTTATGTTGTATTTTATATCCTTGTTACTTACTTGTTATGTGACTGGACTTTTGCCACTCTTAATCCCTTTTACTTGTATCTTTCATCTTCCACCCTGTTCCTTTCTGTCAACCACCCATTCAGTCTCTCTCTCTATGAGTCTCTTTTCATTTTATTTGTGTGATTGCTTTTTTGATTCCATATATAAGTGAGATGATGTGATATTTGTCTTTGTATTGCTTATTTCACTTAGCATAATTTCCTCTAGATCCATCCATGCTGTCACAAATGTCAACATTTCTTTTTTTATGGCTGAATAATAATACACTGTATATATACACCACATCTTCTTTATGTATTCATATATCAATTGGACACTTAAGTTGCTTCCATATTTTCTCTATTGTAAATAATGCTGCAAACAGTATAGCATTTCCATACCCACTCACCCCTGGGAACTGTTTAGGACTAAAAGTGGCAGGACTTTCTGCTGTCTACCTACAAGCTGGCCTGAGTGCTTGTCCTACCTGAATGTTGGTCACTGCAACAACCAGTGCGAGATTGGTCATCTGAGAATCTTGATCCTCCATATCAGAACTTGATTTGCCATTAGTAAAAATCTAAAAAAATAATTTTAGACCATTAGACTTAAAGAACTCCAGCAAGACACACTCATTGTCCAATTGTTTGAGAAGTAATGAAAGGTAAGGGGCACAATATAGAGATTGCATTAGCCAGAGTCCTCCTGTCTTGGATATTGTTCAGTCAGGACAATTTTAAACCCTCAAAATTGAATGACATGAAGTCACCTGATGCACCACATATGAACTTTAGATCAGAAAGATACAAGAGATAAACACCAAGAGAAAGATATGCAGGTGGATATTGGTTGACCTCATAAAAACGTACAGCATTATCAGCATGCTTAGGCTCTCACCAGCTGGTACGAGGCACTCCCTCATAGTCTCCTGGCTGTTTTCCCCAGGTTGTGATGTCAGGCCCGAGAGTCTGCTCATCTCCCTGAGCCTCAGTGTCCTGACATGATCAGGGAACTGGGGATCCCCACTTGTGTTGCCTCCCAGGGTTGTTGTGAGGATGAAAAGGGTGAATTCATATGAAAACACTCTGTCAACTACAAAGAAACATAACACAGGTTCTCTTCAGTAGGGCCATCCTGTCACCAAAAGAAAGACAAGCGATTACAGGATGAATGTATCATTTCAAAGCTGACTCACTAGTAACTGGGACTTGCCATCAGAGCATTGCTGTCATTTCTCCTTCACTCCTCCTCCCACCTGCTCCCCCTATCATAAAGGGATTAATTGGTTAAAAAGTGTAAGCTCTGTAAGGTAGGAATTAGTGCCTGGCACCTAGCAGGCATTCGCTAAGCAAAGAATTGGTAAGTGGGTGGATGAATCGTCCAGTGGAAGAAGTTTATGGAAGGTAAAATTCCTGGAGACCTACCCCCTCTGGTAGCTGCAGGCTGATGACTGGCTGATGACAGAAAAATATATAGCTATGACGTGTAACTGAACAGGAACTCTTAGCAAAGATCTCTGTAGCAAACAAGGCTCAAGCAGACATTTGTGGACCCAAAAAATCGAAAGATATTCTAGAAAGCTCTTCACCTGATGAATTATGGAACAACTATACAGTGAAATACCATTCAACAAATAAAAAGAAGAAAGACAATAGATATCTGTGTATTAATTCTGTATCCTGAAACTTAGTGAATTTTTTAGTTCTAACAGTTTTTTGATAACATCTTTAAGATTTTCTACATATTATAATGTCATCTGCAAACAGTGACAGTTTTACTTCTTCCTTTCAAATTGAATTCCTCTTATTTTTCTTGTCTGATTCCTGTGGCTAGAATTTTCACTATTATGTTGAATAAAGATGGCAAAAGTGAGTATCTTTGTCTTGTTTCTGATTTAGTGGAAAGGCTTTCAGCTTTTCACCACTGAATATGATGCTGGCTCTAGGGTGTCATATACAGAATTTATTATGTTGAGGCGTGTTCCCTCTATACTCACTTGGTTGAGAGTTTTCATCATAAAAGGATGTTGAATTTTGTCAAAAAACTTTTTCTGTATCTATTGAGATGATCATATATTATTCTTCAGTTTGTTAATATAGGATATCACATTGATTGATTTAAAGATATTGAACCATCCTCGCCTCCCTGGGAAAATCCCACTTAATCATGGTATATGATCCTTTTAATGTATTATTGGATTGTTTTTGCTAATATTCCACTGAAGACTTTTGGTTCATCCGTGATATTTGCCTGCAGTTTTCTTTTTTTGTGTGGAAACTTTGTCTTATTTTATTATCAAGCCCAGGCTAGCCTGGTAGAATGTTTGGAAGCATTCTTTCCATTTCAAAACTTTTCGAATAGTTTGAGAGGGATGGGTGTCAGTTCTTCTCTAAATATTTCATAGAGTTTACCTGTGAAGTCACCTGCTATTGGACATTTGTTTGTTGGGCTTTTAAAAAAATTACTGATCTATTTTATGGCTGGTAATTGATCGATTCATATTTTCTATTTCTTCCTGTGAGAGTGTACATTTCCAGGAATTTCTCCATTTCTTCTAGGTTGCTGTCATAGAGTGTTCATAATAAATCTCTGCATTTCTGCAGTGTCGGTTGTAACTTCTTTTTCATGTGAAATTTTATTGATTTGGGCCTTTTTTTGCCTCATGAGTCTGTCTAAATGTTTATCAATTTTTGTTTATATTTTCAAAGAACCAGCTCTTCGTTTCAATGACCTTTTCTATTGTCTTTATTTCTGTTTGATATTTATTGTTCCTTTCCTTCTATAAAATTTGTTTTGTTTTTTCTTTTTCTAGTTACTTTTTTTTTTCTTTTTTTTTTAAATTTTGCCTTATAGTTTATTTATTTATTTATTTTTGTATTTATTTATTTTTTTACACGAACTCCCAAACATGAACCCCCCTCCCACCTCCCACCCCACATCATCCCTTCTAGTTACTTTAGATGTAAGGTTAGGTTGCTTGAGATTTTTGCTTTCTTTCTTGAGGTAGACTTGTATCACTATTAACTTCCCCCTTAGAACTGGTTTCTTTGCATTCCACAAATTTTGGATCATTGTGTTTCATTTTAATTTGTCTCCANCTTTTTTTTTTCTTTTTTTTTTAAATTTTGCCTTATAGTTTATTTATTTATTTATTTTTGTATTTATTTATTTTTTTACACGAACTCCCAAACATGAACCCCCCTCCCACCTCCCACCCCACATCATCCCTTCTAGTTACTTTAGATGTAAGGTTAGGTTGCTTGAGATTTTTGCTTTCTTTCTTGAGGTAGACTTGTATCACTATTAACTTCCCCCTTAGAACTGGTTTCTTTGCATTCCACAAATTTTGGATCATTGTGTTTCATTTTAATTTGTCTCCAGATGTTTATTGATTTCCTCATTTCTTCAATGACTTAATCATTGTTTAATAGCATCTTGTTTAAGCACCATGTGTTTATGTTCTTTTGGAGTTTTTTCTTGTAGTTGATTTCTAATCTCATACTGTTGTGGTTGGAAAAGATGTTTCTTATGATTTTAGTCTTCTTAAGTTTACTGGCACTTGTTTTGTAGCCTAGCAAATAACCTATCCTAGAGAATGTTCTATATGCACTTGAGAAAAATGTGTTATTCTGTTCCTTTCATTTTTGTTTTTGTTGAAGTATAGTTGATTTACAATATTGGGCTAGTTTCTGTTGTACAGCAAAGTGATTCAGTTACATATTTTTTTTCTACTATATATATATATTCTGTTTCATAGACTTTTCCCTTATGGTTTATTACAGGATATTGAATGTGGTTCCTTGTGTTACACGGTGTGTTATACGTGTTGTTTATTTTATATACGGTAGTGTGCATGTGCTAATCCCGAACTCCCCCACTCCTTTCCCCTTTGGTAACTATAAGTTTGTTTTCTATGTCTGTGGGTCTATTTCTAGCTCATAAGTAAGTTATTCTATATTATCTTTTATATTTCACATATAAGTGATATGATATTTGTCTTTCTCTTTCTGACTTAGTTCATGTAATGTGATAATCTCTAGATCCATTTCTGTTGTTGCAAATGGCATTATTTCATTCTTTTTTATGACTGAATACTATTCCATTGTGTAGCTATACCCATCTTCTTTTTCCATTCATCTGTTGATGGACAGTTAGGTTGCTTCCATGCCTTGGCAATTGTAAATAGTGCTGCTATGAACATTGGGATACACATATCTTTTCAAATTGGGGTTTTATCCAAATATATGCCCAGGAATGGGATTCCTAGATCATATGAAACTCTCTTTTTTGTTTTTTGAGGACCCTCCATACTGTTTTCCATAGTGGCTGCACAAATTTATATTCTCATCAACAATGTAGAAAGGTTCCCTTTTCTCCACACCCTCCCCAACATTTGTTATTTGTAGATTTTTTAATGGTGACCAGTTTGACTGATGTGAAGTGGTACCTTATCGTAGTTCTCATTTGCATTTCTCTAATAATTAGCAACGTTGAACATCTTTTCATGTGCCTCTCAGCCTTTTTATTTTCTTGGTGAGCCTGGCCAGAATTTTGTGAATTTTGTTTACCCTTTCAAAGAAACAGCTCTTCATTTTATTGAATTTATTTCTATTTTTAAAATCTCTATTTTATTTCCTTTCTGATCTTTATTATTTCCTTCCCCCTGCTGACTTTAGGCCTTGTTCTTCTTTTCTAATTCTTTTTAGTGGTAGGTTACATTGTTTATTTGAGATTTTTCTTATTTTTTGAGGAAAGCCTGCATTGCTATGAATTTACCTCTAAAAATTGCTTTTGCTGAATCCTATAAATTTTGTGTGGTTATGTTTTTATTATCATTTGTCTCAAGGTATTTTTATTTCTTCTTTGATTTTGTTATTGATCAATTAGCTTTTTAATACCATGTTGTTTAGTCTCTATGTAATAATCTTTTCTTTTTCTGTGACTGATTTATAGTTTCATGCCATCGGGAAAGATGCTGGAAATAATTTTTATCCTCTTAAATCTGTTGATGCTTGTTTTTTGTCCTGGTATGTAGTCAAGCCTAGAAAATGTTCTACGTGCACTTGCAAAGAATAAGCATTCTGGGTTTTTTGGATATAATACATTGAAAATATCAAGTTTAACTGTTCTGTTGTATTAGGATCTCTGTTTGATTGATTGATTAATTGAATGATCTCTGATTGATTTTCCCTCTGAAAGATCTGTCTATTGATGTGAGTGGGTGTTATAGTCTCTTACTATTATTGTATTCTCATCAATTTCTCCCTTTATGTTTGTTAGTATTTTTTTTGTATATTTAGTTACTCCTACATTGGGTGCACATATGTCAATGAGTTTAATATTCTCTTCTTGTATTGATCCTCTTATCATTATATAGTGTCCTTCTTTACCTTTATTTATAGCTTTTCTTTTAAAGTCTATTTTATCTAACATGAGTATTACTAATTATTTCTTGTCATTTGCATTTGCATGAAATATCTTTTTCCATCCCTTCACTTTCAATCTATGTGTGTCTTTTGCCCTAAAGTGGGTTTCTTGTAGGCAGCTTATTGTAGGCTCTTTTTAAAATATTTAATCTGCCACTCTATTTCTTTGACTGGAGCATTTAGTTTGTTGACATTTAAAGTAATTGATATGTACTGATAGATGTGTATTTATTGCCACTTTACACCTTGTTTTCCAGGTGCTTTTATATTTCTTCTTTGTACCTTCCTTTTTCTTTTTTGTTTTTCCTTTTGTAGTTTGATGTTTTTCTATTATGCTATGGTCTCTCCTTTATGGTTTTGTGAATCTGTTGGCCACCTGATACAAAGAACTGACTCATTCAAAAAGACCTTGATGCTGAGAAAGATTGAAGGCGGGAGGAGAAGGGGATAACAGAGGATGAGATGGTTGGATGGCATCACCAACCTGATGGAAATGAGTTTGAGTAAGGTCAAACAGGAGTCCTGGGGTGCTTCCTATCCATGGGGTTGCAAAGAGCTGGACACGACTGACTGACTGAACTGAACTGAACTGTGTGTTTTTTTATTTTTTGCTACCCTGTTTTTCAAGTATGTTAAGGCATTGCTATATCTATTTGCTTTAGACTGGTAATCATATAGGCTCAAACACATTCTTTTTAAAAAATCTATATTTTGTTACTCTCCCCCCAACATTTTATGATTTTTATGTCTTCTTTTACATCTTCATGTTTATCCTTTTGCTGTTCATTGTAATTATCATTGCTTTTACAAATTTTTAAAAATCTGTGTACTGACTAATTTAAATTATCTACTTTCCAGTTATGATATTCTCTTTCCTACAGATTCTTGCTTCTCTGTTTAGAAAAGAACTTTCAATATTTCTTTTATTTTAAAAGAATAAACTAGAAGGTTAGTCTTGCTGTACTCTTTTAGTTTTTGCTTATCTGAGAAATTCTTTATCACTCAGTTCAGTTCAGTTCAGTCGCTCAGTCGTGTCCAACTCTTTGCGACCCCATGAATCGCAGCACACCAGGCCTCCCTATCCATCACCATCTCCCGGAGTTCACTCAGACTCACGTCCATCAAGTCCGTGATGCCATCCAGCCATCTCATCCTCGGTCGTCCCCTTCTCCTCCTGCCCCCAATCTCTCGCAGCATCAGAGTCTTTTCCAATGAGTCAACTCTTCCATGAGGTGGCCAAAGTACTGGAGTTTCAGCTTTAGCATCATTCCTTTATCACTACTTCTATTTTAAATGATAATCTTGCTGGGTAGATTAAGTTGCAAGCTCTTCTATTTCAGGGCTTCAAATATATCTTGTTACTACCTTCTAGCTTGCAATGTTTTTAAAGAGCAATCACTTATGGAAATTTCCTTCTAATTAACTCTGGTTTTCTCTTGTTGCCTTTAGAATCCTCTCTTCATCCTTAACTTTTGCTACTTTAGTTATTATATGTCTTGGTATAGATCTCCTTGGGTTCATCTTGTTGGGGACCTTCTGTTCCTCCTATTCCTGGTTATCTGTCTTCTTTAGGTTTGGGAAATTTTCAGCCATAATTTTTAAAAATAAATTTTTGACCTCCTTTTCTCTTTCTTCTCCTTTTGGGATCCCTATTATTCATGGATTGGATTGCTTTGTATTCCCATACATCTCATATATTGCTTTCATTTTGTGTGTGTGTTTTTGTCTGCTCTTTTGATAGAGTGATTTCCATTATTCTACCTTCCATCTCTCTTATTCACTATTCTGCATTACCCAGTTTGCTCTTTACTGCCATTAGCTCAGCATTTGTCTCAGCGGGTGATTTTTCCGCTGAGTATGTGAACAGTACATGAACCGAGAACTTCCAGATGTTCAAGCTGAATTTAGAAAAGGCAAAGGAACCAGAGATCAAATTGTCAACATCCATTGTATCATCAAAAAAGAAAGAGAGTTCCAGGAAAACATCTACTTCTGCTTTATTGACTATGCCAAAACCTTGACTGTGTGGATCACAACAAACTGTGGAAAATTCTTCAAGAGATGGGAATAACAAACCACCTTACCTGCCTCCTGAGAAATCTGTATGCATGTCAGGAAGCAACAGTTAGAACTGGATGTAGAACAACAGACTGATTCCAAATTGGGAAAGGAGTGTGTCAAGGCTGTATATTGTCACCATGCTTATTTAACTTTTATGCAGAGTACATCATGGAAAATGCTGGGCTGGATGAAGCACAAGCTGGAATCAAGATTGCCGGGAGAAATATCAATAACTTCAGATATGCAGATGATACCACCCTTACAGCAGAAAGTGAAGAAGAACTAAAGAGTCTCTTGATGAAAGTGAGAGTAGAGTGAAAAAGTTGACTTAAAGCTCAACGTTCAGAAAACTAAGATCATGGCATCTGGTTCCATCACTTCATGGCAAATAGATGGGGAAACAATGGAAACAGTGACAGACTTTATTTTGGGGAGCTCCAAAATCACTGCAGATGGTAACTGCAGCCATGAAATTAAAAGACGCTTGCTCCTTGAAAGAAAAGCTATGACCAACCTGGACAGCATATTAAAAAGCAGAGACATTACTTTGCTGACCAAGGTCCATTAGTCAAAGCTATGGCTTTTCCAATAGTAATATATGGATGTGAGAGTTTGACCATAAAGAAAGCTGAGTGCTGATGAATTGATGTTTTTGAACCATGGTGTTGGAGAAGACTCTTGAGAGTCCCTTGGACTGCAAGGAGATACAACCGGTCCATCCCAAAGGAAATTAGTCATGAATATTCATTAGAAGGACTGATGCTGAAGCTGAAACACCAATACTTTGGCCACCTGATGTGAAGAACTGACTCATCGGAAAAGACCCTGATGCTGGGAAAGATTGAAGGCAGGAGGAGAAGGGGATGACAGGGTGAGATGGCTGGATGGCATCACCTACTCAATGGACATGAGTTTGAGCAAGCTCTGGGGATTGGTGATGGCCAGGGAAGGCTGGCATGCTGCAGTCCACAGGGTTACAATGAGTCAAACATGACTGACTGAGTGACTAAAGCGAACTGAATTGTCTCCTCTTTATAATTTCTAGTTCCGTTGTACAGTAATCTGCATTTCTGTGGATAGTCTTTCTTAATAACTTTGGTATTTTCACTGCTTCCTTTTTTAACTTGGGGTATAGTAGACTGGGGTAACAGGCAAGTTTGGCCTTGGAAAATGGAATGAAGCAGGGCAAAGGGTAATAGAGTTTTGCCAAGAGAACGCACTGGTCATAGCAAACACCCTCTTCCAACAACACAAGAGAAGACTCTACACGTGGACATCACCAGAGGGTCAACACCAAAATCAGATTGATTATATTCTTTGCAGCCAAAGATGGAGAAGCTCTATAAAGTCAGCAAAAACAAGACCGGGAGCTGACTGTGGCTCAGATCATGAACTCCTTATTGCCAAATTCAGACTTAAATTGAGGAAAGTAGGGAAAACCACTAGACCATTCAGGTATGACCTAAATCAAATCCCTTATGATTATACAGTGGAAGTGAGAAATAGATTTAGGGACTAGATCTGATAGAGTGCCTGATGAACTATGGACGGAGGTTCGTGACATTGTACAGGAAACAGGGATCAGGACCATCCCCATGGAAAAGAAATGCAAAAGCAAAATGGCTGTCTGGGGAGGCCTTACAAATAGCTGTGAAAAGAGAATCAAAAAGCAAAGGAGAAAAGGAAAGATATAAGCATCTGAATGCAGAGTTCCAGAGAATAGCAAGAAGAGATAAGAAAGCCTTCCTCAGTGATCAACACAAAGAAATAGAGGAAAACAACAGAACAGGAAAGACTAGAGATCTCGTCAAGAAAACTAGAGATACCAAGGGAACATTTCATGCAAAGATGGGCTCGATAAAGGACAGAAATAGTATGGACCTAACAG
>SJYX01002812.1:149182-160643 GCA_006410675.1 Oreotragus oreotragus | reverse complement strand
GTGAGTCTGAGTGAACTCCGAGAGATGGTGATGAACAGGGAGGCCTGGCGTGCTGCGATTCATGGGGTCGCAAAGCGCTGGACACGACTGAGCGACTGAACTGAACTGAGCTTATTTAAATATTTATTTTTTTATGACCGTGTTGAGTCTTGGTTGCATCGGGTGGCCTCTTCGTTGCAGTGGCCCGCAGGCTCCAGAGCGCATGAACTCTGTAGTTGGCAGCACGTGGGCTCTCTAGTTGAGGCATGTGAACTCAGTAGTTCTGGCCCATGGGCTTAATTACTCCACAGCATGTGGGATCTCGGTTCCCTGATCAGAGATCAAACCTTGTTCCCTGCATTGCAAGGCAGATTCATAACCACTGGACCACCAGGTTAAGTCCCTGATTTAAGGCTAATACTGAATCCTGACCCTCCCAGTTCCAACAGTCCTGAGTACTCAGGTGCTCTCCCAGAAGGGAAAGGCAGGATCAGAGGTTAGTATTCCCAGTTTATTCTTCTGAGATAAGTCAGTACACCTCACTTGGGGCAGAGTGAATAAAGGCTCTGAGAGGCCAGGACCATGGCACTTATTGAGCTGCTCCACATGGAAGGAAATATCAGCAATGAGCAAGAAGCATTTCCCCTCCTGAGAAAGTCTATGGATTTGTCTCTGTAGTCCTGGAGTGTTGCCGGCTGGTGTGGCCTGGGTTCAAAAGGGCCTAAGAAAGGATGGCTGTGGATTCATGCTTTCAGGACTGCCTGACTTTCTTGTTGCTCATGTTTTGCCAGGGAAGAGTCAGGAAGGCAGGTGCCTAGCAGATCTCCATTTCTTCCTGGTCACACTTTCTTGTGTCCTCAGTAGGGAATTGGAGTAGAAAGCCATGGCAGATACTGACACTGTTGTAGTAGAGTTTCATTAGCAGACATTGGCAGTAGGACTCTGCGTATAGTACTCTCTTGAAGTCTTGAACCCAGGAAAAGGTAGAGCAGTGGGTTCTTCCTGTTTACGGAACAGGATTTGAGATGCAGCAGTAATTATGTGACCTCAGGCTACTTTCTTAATTTTCTTAAAATCCTGGTTAGCCTTTTGTAAAGTGAATGTATTATGTAGAAATGCCATGTAAAAATGGTGGAAAGAAAGAACATATTTATGAGACATATATAAAGAACACTGACAACTCAAAAATGAGACAAACCAGTCCACTAAAAATGGACAAATGATTTGAAGCAAATATTTTTAAGAGACATGAGTAGCTAATAAGCACATGATAAAAGGATCCGTATCATTTGTCATCAGGAAAGGCAAATTAAAACTGAACTGAGATACCACTACATACCCTTTAGAATGGCTAATATTATAAAAAACTGGTAATAAGTACTTACCCAAGAGAAATGAAAGCATATGACCACACAGAAACTTGTGTATAAATACTCATAACATCTTTATTTGTAATAGTCAAAAACTGGAAACAACATAAATGTCCATCAACAGGTGAATAGATACACCATGGTATGTCCAGCATATCTATACAATGAAATATTGTTCAGAAGTAGGGAAAAAACCAAACTATTAAATATACACAATAATATGGATGAATCTCAAAATAATCATGCCGAGTCAAAGAAGCCAGATCAAAAAATAAACCCCTCCCAAACCCAATACTTTGGCTCCAATTTTTTGGCCACCTGGTGCAAAGAGCTGACTCATTGGAAAAGACCCTGATGCTGGGAGGGATTGATGGGAAAAGGAGAAGGGGGCAACAGAGGATGAGATGGTTAGAGAGCATCAGTGACTCAATGGACATGAATCTGAGCAAACTCCAGGAGATAGTGAGGGACAGGGGAGCCTGGTGCATGCTGCAGTCCAGGGGGTCACAAAGAGTTGGACACAGCTTAGCAACTGAACAACAGCAACAAACCCAGTATGTCTGTATGAGTCCACGTGTATAACATTCTAGAAAATACAAATTAATCTGCAGTGACAGAAAGCAGATCAGTGGTTATGTTAGACTGCAGGCATGGGAAAGGTTGAACACAAGAAAACTTTTGGGAATTATAAGAACATTTGATATCTTGATTATGCTGATGGTTTCATGGAAGTGTATACATGTCAAAAGCCTTCCCAGGTGGCTCTAGTGGTAAAAAAAAAAAACAAAAACAAAAACCTGGCTGTCAGTGCAGGATACGTAAGAGACATGAGTTTAATCCCTGGGCTGGAAAGAGCCCCTGCAGGGGGTCGTGGCAACCCACTCCAGTGTTCTTGCCTGGAGAAGCCCATGAATACAGGAGCCTGGCGAGGTACAGTCCATAGTGTTGCTAAGAGTTGGACACAACTGAAACAAGTTAGCCTGTACACGCACACATGTCAAAGCTTTAAACATGTTCCATTTACATAAAGCATACCTCAATAAAACTGTAAAAGAAAGCAAAAAGACGTAGGGAAGGAGGAAGAACTGATACACAGTAATACGGATGAACTTCACAGTGTGCTGAGGAAGAGAAGCCAGACACTAAAATAGCACATATCTTATGACTCCATTTATATACATTTCCAGAAAAACCAAACTAATCTCCAGTGACAGAAAGCAGGTCTGTACTTGCCTGGGCTAGAGGGTGGAGAAAAGAAAGGACTGCAAAAGGGCAAGAGTAAACTTTCGGATGTGATAGAAACATTCTGTATCTTGATTGTAATAGTGGTTTCACATGAATATACATCTATCAAAGCTCATTGAGTTTTATACTTTAAATGGATTCATATATTGAAGTAAATTATATCTACCTCAATAAAGTGAGTTTAAAAAGAATTTTAAAATGCCTTTGTTTAACTCTTGCTTCCAGGAATCATTCAAGGTGAGAATAACACAAAACATATGGGCCTGAGAGGTATCTTTGCTTGGGAGAAATACTTAAATGGGCCTCTCAGCTATGTAAGAGTTAATCCCAAATCCTATTCCTGAATGAAGATTTTGGGGACAACAGGGAACTCACCTGCTATGAAATAACAAAAATTTTTGCTTTCACTAAGGTTAGAGTTAACATTCTGGCTAATATTCACGAGGTGTTACTGGCTTCATTCCTCTGCCTGGGGCTAAATTGCAAAGGGAGTTGGGGTCTTGGACTTTTAAAGAAGGAGGATTGGATTAAAAAGACCCTCATCCAGGACTTCCCTGGTGGTCCAGTGGCTAAGACTCTGTGCTTCCAATGCAGGGGACCCAGGTTCTATCCCTGGTCAGGGAACTAGATCCCACATGCCACAACTGAGTTTGAAACCCACAACTAAAGATCCCACATGCCACATTCCATGTGTCACAACTAAGACCCGACACAGCCAAATAAATATATGTATATGTGTATATATTTTTTAAAGAGTTAGCAAAGTTTAAAAAAAAAAAAAAAAGATTCTCATCCAAGAGATAAACTGGTTCCTGAAACGTGAGAGGTCAGGGGCTAAGGAACAAGAGGTGAGTAGGGGACCTTCGAGGGGGAACGTGGCTTGTGAACAAGCAAGAGTCACGATATCAAGTAACCTTTTTTGAGTTATTCTCTTTCTTTCCCTCCCTGACCTGTCACCCACAAGCTCTCAGTAAAGTTAAATGATACAACATTATATTAACTGCTTTTGAGAACATTAGTGGGGGACCATGTCCAGTTACGGTGATATGTGGGGAGCCAGGGAAACTTGGAGACATGAATACACAGTTGTTGGAAGTAGTCATCAAAGAGACCCACAGTAGTGATCCAGAGCAAAAGGCGATAAAAGCTCAGCAACAAACAGTCTGGGGAAACATGAGGACATCTCAGAGATTCTCAGAACTACAGCTGGAGGAAACTGGATTTCCTGCACTCCATCACAGCACGAGGGGCCCAGACTCTATTACTGGGTGTTTAGAGGAATGGTGACCTCCTAAAATGTGATAACTTGGGGATGTTTGGGATATAAAGACGTAAACATTCCCCCCTCCACCCCATAATCCCCCAAGGACGTTTGGATGGACTGTCCTGAGTTATTTTGGACTATGAGACAGAAAAAATAATCCATAAGGTCTGGTTCATAAAAGCTCAAGAGAGACCTACGTTATGCGACCAAACCCTAACTAGTAATTACCTCTGTTGGGTTTGACGTCAGTTGATGACTGGACTTTGAACCCGAGAGAGAGTTTAAAAGAAAGATAGCTGGAGGCAAATCATTTCCTTCCTGGATTACCTAGCGAGAACATCCAAAATGAAAGCCTTCACTCACCTCCCTCTTCTTGCCCTCCTTTTTCAAGCCTTAGGTAAGAAACACTTAAATTTTTTTCATTCCTTTAATCATATTTGCTGTCTCTGAGATAGAATCAGCAGACTTAAGCTACTAGTTTCCACCGCCCCATTAGGTGGACGGTGTTGTGGATGAAGTTTCCTAGGGGCTCAAAGGCACAAGGCATTTCAGTCTGTGATGAAGGCAGATAGAACAGTAGTGAAAAGAAGTTTCTGGACTAGGATTTGGGATTCAGAGAGCCTGAGATTTGCCCTTGAAAGTCCTGAGGCCAGACAAGAACAATTTAGTAGTTCCAAGGGCTCATTGCCCTAGAATGTCCTTCTCTTTAACCCCCAAATATCATTTGGATCCTAATACAGAGCATGGTGCTAAGTCACTTCAGTTGTGTCCGACTCTGTGTGACCCCATAGACGGCAGCCCACCAGGCTCCCCCGTCCCTGGGATTCTCCAGGCAAGAACACTGGAGTGGGTTGCCATTTCCTTCTCCAATGCTTAAAATGAAAAGTGAAAGTGGAGTCGCTCAGTCATGTCCAACTCTTAGTGACCCCATGGACTGCAGCCTACCAGGCCCCTCCGTTCATGGGATTTTTGGGGCAAGAGTACTGGAGTGGGGTGCCATTGCCTTCTCCGAATACAGAGCATGGACCTGGTTTAATCCCTGAATGTGGCATGAAGTTTTCTGCCCCTTATACTTGGGAATTAGTGTTTGCCTCTGGGCAAATCCCTTAATCCTCTGAGTATTGGTGGCACTCCTGTCAAATGCTGATGCTCATATCTGTTCCACAGGCACAGCTAGGCACAGGGAAGCCCTTGATAAGTGAGGGTAGCAGCAGGAGCAGGGTAGCAGCAGTCAAAATGGCCAGCTGGTCAACCGTTC
This sequence comes from Oreotragus oreotragus, assembly GCA_006410675.1. Lineage (NCBI taxonomy): Eukaryota > Metazoa > Chordata > Mammalia > Artiodactyla > Bovidae > Oreotragus > Oreotragus oreotragus. The sequence goes on along the minus strand of SJYX01002812.1, from coordinate 155,527 downwards.
TCTTGTTCCTGGAAGGACACTTGCCTATGACTGACTGGTTAAACCAGTTCAAGGTGAAGAGCCAGATTCTACCATCCAGGGGTGTCCAAACCCAAGGGGAAATCTGGTAGCGTCTTCACCAGTTTTCTATATCCAAAGGTTTAGGAATAGCTTCCTCACTAAAACTTTTCTTTTAATTATTTCTTTTAAACTGACCATCATTCTCAGAGCTCTTGGAGACAATTAAGGGTTCTAGAAAAGTGATTATGGGATCACTAAGAGTTTACTACTTCGTGTGTCCAGGGATTCCTAAGAGTGGAAAAAAGTGACTTTGATGATTACCATAGCCCTTAGGGCAAAGATCATCTTTATTCATCTTACTCTAAAAAGTTTCTGTGTCTAGAATTAAGAATTGGTTACACATCACTAGAAAACAACTTGAAAGAAGTTTGACACATTAAATACCTTAATGGGGGTATTTTTCATCATTGTTTAAACATACTCCCTTCTCTACCATCCCTCAACTAATATGTCCTGTAATGGAAAATTGGGGTGATTCCCCAGTGAACTCTAAGGACAAAAAGGAAGCCACTTACAGGTGGTAAACAGCGTCCCCTGGTGGCATTTTCAATTGTCCTCACTGAGAACTACTCTGAGGAATATTAAACTCAGATCGACAGTTCTGCAACTACAGACATAAATGATAGTACAGCTCATAATAATATGATATGTTGATATTAATATATAATTTCACATTATAGTAATAAATTATAATTAATAACAATTAATACAATAATTGTGGCTTAATAGAAGTGGCTTCCCTGGTGGCTCAGACGGTAAAGCGTCTACCTGCAATGCAGGAGACTCGGGATCGATTCCTGGGTCGAGAACATCCCCTGGAGAAGGAAATGGCAATCCATCCCCTGGAGAAGGAAATGGCAATCCACTCCAGAACTCTTGCCTAGAAAATCCCATGGACGGAGGAGCCTGATAGGCTACAGTCCATGGGGTCGCAAAGAGTCAGACACAACNGGGATCGATTCCTGGGTCGAGAACATCCCCTGGAGAAGGAAATGGCAATCCATCCCCTGGAGAAGGAAATGGCAATCCACTCCAGAACTCTTGCCTAGAAAATCCCATGGACGGAGGAGCCTGATAGGCTACAGTCCATGGGGTCGCAAAGAGTCAGACACAACTGAGCGACTTCACTTTCACTTTCATATTTTTCTAACCAGCTGAGCTAACAGGCCAACTGCCATCATCGTACTTCTCAGTAACTTTTTTTTTTTTTTGTCATGATGCACAGCTTGTAGGATCTCAGTTCCATGATGAAGAATGGAACCCAGGCCATGGCAGCGAAAGCCCAGAATCCTAACCACTAGGCAACCCACCAGAAACCACCCCAGTAACAGTTTTCCAGTTTTGTCTGTTCAATTTTTAATTTCATTTATGTCAGTTTTTTTAAAGAAATAGTCATGTATTTTTATTTTTAATATAGTCTGCTGCATTTATTTTTCAGGAAAAAATGGATTAGGTACTAATTAGTATTAAATAATAGTAACTGCCATTCTATGTTCAGTGTTTTGTTTTCTGAAACTTGGTATCTTTATTCTTCCAGCCATGAGCCAAGACAATGTAACCTCAAGTGCCTCTTCAGCCACAGATATTAAAGCCACTACAATCACAAGTACACCTACTTCAGCCACATCTGCTACAATTCCTGCCATCAAGAGTCCAACTACCACAAATACTACAACCCCTACCGACACAAATACATCTAATACCACAAATACTACAACCCCTACCAACACAAATACATCTACTACCACAAATACTACAGCCCCTACCAACACAAATACATCTACTACCACAAATACTACAGCCCCTACTGTCACAAATACATCTGCTACCACAGAGAATACAACTTCTAACACTGCTACGAGTACACCTACTTCTCCCGCACGTAGTACAACTCCTGCTCCAGCCTTGAATACGTCTACTTCTACCATACATACTCCAGGTAAGAGCAAGTCCCTCAAATCTCCTCACTAAGGAGTCACCGTATTGTGAAGGATGGTAAGTAAGTGTGTTCTGCCAGAGAAGGGAAGTGTGTGTAAAGAAACCCAAGGTGTCCTTGGATATAAAACCCTGGAATTAAAAAGTCTGGGTCACGCAGGCTAATAGTGATGGCAGAGATGCTAAAAGATTATGCGCAGTTCCATTCTATTCTTTCCTCAAGCTACTTGCCAGATGTGGAAAATTTTTAAAACTTGGACTTTGTGAAAGCTACTTTTGCAGCTTCCCTCTCCCTAGGAGATTTTTAAAAATACCTTCTTTTCTCTGAGGTCAGGTGCTAATAAGCACTGATGAGATCTCTAGCCCCCACTACTAGAGAGCCCCTTCAGTAGAGCCCCTTGGTCTACTGAAGAAAGGAGCCAGTTCTACCCTGATTCTTCACCAAATGTTATTGAAAACATGTGACATTACTAGAGTCATGATCCAAAGGACAGATGTTTAGGGGTACTGTCTAAGAGATGAAGATTGACCTCCGGCCTAAGTTATTGAGACAGGAAACACTTGCTTCTTTTCCCAAAGTTTGGCATAGAATAGAGTTCAGTAAACTTTACCAGTGAAAGCAAACAAATAAATATTTTAGGTTTTGTGGGCCATAATAAGATCTGTTAAACAACTACCCCACTCAGCCATATTAACATCAGAGTAACCACAGACAATATACACATGAATGTGCTGATTGTGTACTGATAAAACTTAGTTTACAAAAACAGAGGAGGACCGGCAAGAATTGGCTTATGAGTCATAGTTTTCCAACCGCTGGTCTAAAAGACTCCTCAAACCTATGTTTAAAGGATCCAAATAAACCCTGTTATTCTCAGTTAGAGAGACTGAGGCTCAGTGAGGGCAGCCACTGGGTCAAAGAGCAAGTTGATGTCTTCCTATACATTCTTCTTTTGGCTTCCTCAGTAATCTTTGGTAGATCTAAGAAATAAATGATTAAGGAAATGGAGCCAGAGGGCACACTGAAACCTGCTTCCCAATCTTCTTTCATGTTTGGAACAGCTGCACAGTCAGTTCTCCTGTAGTCAGAAAGGGAGCTTTTCTATGCCATTTCTGCTTCCCTAGACCCTCTGTCAGAGTAAGGCAGCCTTCTTGTGTTCTGGCCCTCTACTAACTGTGAGGCATGGGCCAGGCCAAGCCAATTCTCTTTTGTCTTCAACATACTCACCTGTAATAAGAGATGATTGAACTAAATAGCCACAAAATCCTTTTCCTACTGTAACATCCTGTGACTTTATTCCTGGCACACAGAAATGCTACCAAGTCTATCCTTTATTCCCAAGGAGAAAGCCACACTGGGAGTTATCTGACCAGTGTATCCAAAATGGTGCTGCACTCGATTTCTTCCCTAGGCTTTTCCAAATCATCCTTGTAATGTGGTTAAGGCTTTGTTAAGAAGCCATTTACTTTACTTAGAATATTGGTTAACACCCTGTTAGAGAGCTGACCCTTACTGTTGCTTGTGAGATATTGCATGCACTGTGCCTCCTATGTCCAGGTAGCCTGTTTTGTTTTTTTTTTTTCTTTTACTCTTAAAAATATTCCTTTTAGATAGAATTTATCTTTTAGAGAAGTTTTAGATTCCCAGAAAAATTGAGAGAAATGTAGAGCAATTTCCCATATTTCCCTGCCCCCATACCTTATTATCAACATTCCTCATCAGAGGGTACATTTGTGACAACTGATGAATCTACACTGACACATCATAATCACCCTAAGCCCAGTTTACTGACGGTTTACTGTTGTATATTCTATAGGTTTGGACAAATGTAGAATGATATGTATCCATCATAAAGACTATTTTCAACTTCCTAACAATCTGCTGTACTCTGCCTATTCACCTCTCTTTCCCTGCTAACCCTTGGCAACTGCTGATCTTTTGTTGCCATAGCTTTGCCTTTTTCAGAATGTCATGTTGTTGGAATCACACAGTCTGTAGCCTTTTCAGATAGGCTGTTTCCATTTAGTAACATGCATTTAAGATTCCGCCATGTTGATTTTCAAGGCTTGAACATGAATAATATTCCATTGTCTAGCTGTACAAGTTTGTTTATTCACTTACCTACTGAAGGACATCTTGATTGCCTCCAAGTTTTGACAACTATGAATAAAACTGCTCTAAGTATTCATTTGCAGGGTTTTGAGTGGAAAAAGGTTGGTAAATACTAAGTGAATATTTAGCATTTATATTGAGTAAATACTAAGGCTTGCACTTACTGGATCATATAGTAAAATTTAGTTTTGTAAGAAACTGCCAACCTGTCTTCTGAAATGGCTATACTTTATATTTATATTCCCACCAGTATGAGAATTCCTCACTAGCACTGTTTTATTTTTTAATAAAAGTGAATTAGGCCCATNAAATTGTTATCTCAAAGAGATATTTATATCCCCATGTTCACTGCAGCTTTATTTACAATAGTCAATACATGTAAGTAACCTAAGTATCTGCCAATGAGTGATTGGATATACAAAATATGATACATATAAAAATAAATGCAATAGTACTTGTTTGTAAAAATGAAGGAAAGTCTGCCACTTGTGATAACATGGATCAACCTCATCGGCATTATACAATGGAATCATTTATACATGTACTCTTAAAAACAAAACAACACAACTCAGAAACAATAGTAGATTGGGGCTGCTAGGGGTGGGGGGAGATGAGGTTGGGGAAATGGTACAAATTTCCAGTTCTAAGGTAAATAAGTTCTGGGATTTAATGTACAACATAGTGACTATAGTTAATAATACTATATTGTACACCTGAAAGTTACTAAGAGAACTTACAAGGTCTCACCACACAAACACATACACAGAGTAGCTATCTGAGGTGATGGATGTATTAACTAACATTATGGTATTCATTTATAGTATATACATACATCAAATCATCACACTGTATAGCTTTAATCTGCATAATGTTTTATGTCAATTGTATCTCAATATACTCAGGAAAATAAAAAGAGGAGACAATCATATCCTGATTTTCATGATGACATGCTGTATACTTAAAATCAATTGAAAACTAGGGGAAAAAAAAAGAATCTAGAAAGGTAACTAGTTATATATAGTAAGTGTAGGGAATCAGTGACTCTCCTTGTCGGGGTCCAGCCCCGGTGGATCCAGGGTAATTCGAAGTGGGGACAGAGTCGGCGATTAAAGAGAGATTAATTAGAAATTTAAAGAGAGATTAGAGAAGAATAATGTAGTGAAAAAATAGAGGAGAAAAGAGGCTGATATTCCTTGGTTTACACGGAAAGCTAATAAAGTCTCAAGACAAGAAACTTGCACCATCTACGTAGGCCACCGGCGCCCACTTGAATAGCGGAGGGTGCCCCACCTTGGGCTCCCTCTTGCATGGGTCTTAGAAGCCAGGGCAAATAAGTAGACACAGTGAGTCTCCACACTCCAGATGGGAATTCTGCCAGAAAAGGGAGAAAAGAACGACATGGGGGAGCCAAGGATCGGTGCCAGACCCACAACTTTATTTTCAAAAGCAGTTTATATACCCCAAGTTGTACATAAAGAAATAATGGAATATGCAGAGTTATTATGCAGGGGCAGCAGTCCTGACCCTTATTGAGACTAGGCTTTCCTCTTGTATACCTTCCCATGTACAAAAGGTCCCAGGTGGTTTACATTATCTTCTGGCCAAGAGGCCTGTTAACATTTTTATGGCTCTCTTCCTAGATAAATGTTTATCAACCAGAAAACTCTTTTTCCCTTGAAGTGTCTTTTCTTTAATCTGCATCACTCTCAAAGTATTAAATAAAGTTACATCCCTGTAGAACAAGTGCAGTGGGTTATAACAAAGAAGGTACTTAACTCAAAGATCTATATTGCTACTTGTTTTTTTTATATACCAACTATATCAACAAATAAAAGATATGAAAACTTGGCAGCAAGTATTGGCTCAACAAATGAAACCCTTAATCAGTCCTATTGTAATGATTTTGACTCCTCAGAAGCCCCTACATTCTTAGGATGTTTTAAGCTTCTGGTGCCTCTCGTGGTCGGGAGGCCACAAACAATCACATGCGCAGCTGTAAGAGTCTGACAGGCAGGCTCTTAGAAAGCCATCAGAGGGGATTGAAACACTCTTATTATGCCCAGGAGACTTATTATCTAAAAGCTCTAAATTAACTTTTTCCAGAAAAAGATGGTGGAGGGACAGCCCCTGTTAATGTCAGAAAAGTAGGCGAAAAGCACAATGCAGTAAGGCAGGCAGACTCTGGTTTTGGGGCAGATGCACGAGCAGATTCAGCGAGGCTCCCTTAAGGCCGGACT
>SJYX01002812.1:117279-147080 GCA_006410675.1 Oreotragus oreotragus | reverse complement strand
GGACCTTAGTCGGCAAAGTAATGTCTCTGCTTTTGAATATACTATCCAGGTTGGTCATAACTTTTCTTCCAAGGAGTAAGCGTCTTCTAATTTCATGGCTGCAGTCACCATCTGCAGTGATTTTGGAGCCCAAAAAAATAAAGTGTGACACTGTTTCCACTGTTTCCCCATCTATTTCCCATGAAGTGATGGGACCGGATGCCATGATCTTCGTTTTCTGAATGTTGAGCCTTAAGCCAACTTTTTCGCTCTCCTCCTTCACTTTCATCAAGAGGCTTTTTAGCTCCTCCTCACTTTCTGCCATAAGGGTGGTGTCATCAGCATATCTGAGGTTATTGATATTTCTCCTGGCAATCTTGATTCCAGCTTGTGTTTCTTCCAGTCCAGCGTTTCTCATGATGTACTCTGTATATAAATTAAATAAGCAGGGAGACAATATACAGCCTTGATGTACTCCTTTTCCTATTTGGAACCAGCCTGTTGTTCCATGTGCAGTTCTAACTGTTGCTTCCTGACCTGCATACAGATATGCTAACCAGAGTATAATATCTAGTTTTGGGTGGGGGGTAGTTTTTTGCCCGAAAAAAATATGGTGCTTTCTCTAAAATGATTTTGGAGCACCCCACCTAGTATTAGAGGAGCAGATATCAAAGTTCTGGAGGATCTATGAAATCCAAAGTATTTCCTTACTCCTTGGAATTAGAACACTGGGATCTCTTTCTGAGCAGACTGTTACTCACCAACCTCTGACCTTTACCATTGGCAAGTGCTTGGCTCTAGAATTTTAGCAGCAATCTTCCTAGAGACATAAGAAAATATGTGTTTGTTTCTAGCTGTTCTAAGGGTATACCATGGCGTAACACAGCCAAGTAATAGAAAGTGCCCAGGAGGGAGACATGAAGATTTAAAAGTATATTTCCAGGTATAATTTGTTGTCACTTGTGGATTTTTAATCTCTTTCTACTGTATCTCAGGTTCCAGCACAACTTGCAGAGAGGATTCCTGTAAGGATGGTTCTTTGTGTGTTAATCTGCATAATGATTATTTTTGCCTGTGTTCAGAAGGATATTACTATAAGTCTTCCACATGCAATAAAGGTGAGTTACAAAGGATGAACAATGGAAATGTGCTTCTCAGGCCTAAAGGGAATAGAAAACTTAATGACGAAAAGAGCTTCTGGAATATTAAAAGGAGAAGAAAATTTGGAGGCGACAAAGGCCAGCCAAGCAGAAAAAAAGTTTCTGTCTTTATCTCAGTGGAAGCTAGAGGGAGAAGAAATGGACCAATTCAGATATGTGAACTAGTTTTAGAGGTATGGGAGGGAATGGGTCCCTTCACTTTATCTGGTTGAGGATTAGTGCCATGGGGTCAAAACGTAAGTGATAGGCGTAGAAAGGTAGGCATGTAAAATGATAGATGTAGGTGTGTAAAACTACAAAGACTGCATAAATACAAAGCAGTGCTGTTACATGGGGACACTGATGCAAAATGAGGTGATTTCCTAAAACAGCAGAGTCAGACAAGCCAGGAACTCGGTCTCTGACTTTGGCTTAGTTTTTCTGTCGTAGGATCTGCTTGTACCATAACACACCAAATCTTCTTTTTGGAGACTTAAGGACTTCTCAGCTCTGGAAATGGACTTTAAGAGCAAATTGACACTACACTTTTTTGGTTAGATCAGCTGGGTGCTGTAAAAGTCCAAGGCTGTTTCCTGAGCTATATGTTTTTGTCTGTTTTATGAAGAAGAAATATCCCTTCTTGCCAACTGCACTGGAAATGAATGCATGTTGGCCCAGGGATTAGAGATATCCCCAAGGCCAAGTGGCTGTTCCTGTTGTTAGCATGAGTAATCTCATTTTGGGGATCCACTCTAAGTGAATGACCCCAAATATAGAAAATTTTTGTGCATTGAGATGTTTGTGCAAACTTTTTTTTCCTTTTGAATAATTAAAAGCATTGAAAACAAAAAATGACTGCATCAATGAAGGAAGGATGTGTTTCATAGAATATTATATAGCATTTAAGATGATAATTATGAAGACTGAGTAATGATTTGGAAAAATGTTTACTATTATTAGTAAGTAAAGAAGACTCATGATATGAACTTGCAATTATAATGATACAAACTAGACACACACACACACAAGAGCTGGGAGAAATATACCAAAATGAGAATAATTGTGATAGGTTAGGTTGGGTTTGGGGTAATGTTTTTCATATTTCCAGAATTACTGTAGTATCGTCATATGTTTAGAATTTAAAAATAATCTATGCTTTAAGCAAAATGGACCTTCTTTACACTGAATATCACAGAAAGATTCTGCTTGAATTTCAGGAAAGATATTCCCTGGTACAATTAAGGTCACATGGTCATACACATCTGAATTAGAAGATAAAGCTTCTGAGGATTATCAGAATTTATACATTCAAGTTACTACATTTGTAAGTATTTTCCAAACATCCTTCCTCTATAAATATTCTAACACTGACTTGTATAGGCCGGCATTTGGGTGGTGCAGGCTGGTCCAGCTATCCCAGTGTTTCAAACAGTGAAATGTACCCTTATTGGTCTGTAGACAGTAGCTGTTCCAAATTCCCAGGGCCACTGCTTCCTGGTTGCCTGGGTGCTTCCTCTAGGACCTGGGGGCCTCCCGCAACCAGAGGTGATACCTGGCACGGCCGAGGGCCTTCAAAAGCCACTTCTAGCCATGCCATACTCTTTCTTACAGAGGCTGATTAAGTGGGCAGACAAATGTAGTGCTGTTTTAAAATAAATTATTTCCATAGAATTGAAGAGAAAAAATTGAAAATTTGTATTTTTTCCTTTTGCATACATTTGCATACATTTCTAGACAAGTCTGGCTTCTTTAATGTCCGGAAGAGGAACTCCATCTGAATTAATAAACATTACTTCTTTATCCCATTGTCAGAAAGGTCAAAATGAACAACAGTTTCATTTCATGTTGATTACTGTGAGTGAGTGTGTCGACATGGAGGAGATGGAGAGCTCTGTTCTGGAACCACATATCTCAGAGAGGGTGTCCAGCCTGTGTTTCTCAAAATTTAGTTTTGAAGGGAAAAATATTAGATTGGAAATATATCTCAGAACTCTAGGTAGAGAAAGACTTTTAAAAACTAATGTCTTAATGGGGGCCCAGGAAGCATGGTGGCCATGAAAATGGACCACAAAGTACAGAATAACAGCATCTAGCGCAGATTGGGGGAAGGCAATGGCACCCCACCCCAGTACTCTGGCCTGGAAAATCCCATGGACAGAGGAGCCTGGTGGGCTGCAGTCCATGGGGTCGCGAAGAGTCGGACATGACTGAGCGACTTCACTTTCACTTTTCACTTTCATGCATTGGAGAAGGAAATGGCAACCCACTCCAGTATTCTTGCCTGGAGAATCCCAGGGATGGGGGAGCCTGGTGGGCTGCCGTCTATGGGGTCGCACAGAGTCAGACACGACTGAAGCGACTTACCAGCAGCAGCAGCAGCAGCAGCAGCAGCGACAGATTAAAAATTATGTAAAGAGGATAAAAACACCTCTTTTAAGTCAAAAATCAAAAGATGTCAAAGGTCCTTGGAGTATGGCATGAGAATGAATGTGAGGTTTGTCAGACTTTTGTGTTTTTTATTAGTTGTGTGTGCTTTTGGCATGACACTTTAACTCTTAATCTTGTCTTCTCAGTGTTCAAATGAAACTTGATTAGATTAGAGGCTCTAAACAGAAGCTACCATGCTTTATGGTTTTTGTGCTTTTAAAGAAACCAATAAAGCATTTTGTACAAATTAAAAATTAACATTTTATGACAGTGTGTTTGCACTTGAAAATACATAATTATAAGAGAGTTTTGTTATTAGAATTGGTAAAACATGAAACAATATTATCCAAATGATCTTACAGATAGTACAGGGAGAGCAAGTGCTCAGGACCAAACAGTGCCTGGCACTGCTGTGATAAAAGCTGTGTCTGCTGTATCCCAGGCTTGCCTGAGCCCCTTTGCCTTACCTCTTGGGCATGAGTGGCCTGCTGGCCATGACTTAGCTTCTTCCCCTGGATCTACATTTCAATTTCCTGCTCAGATGATATCTGGCACATTGAGGATAAGCAACACTAGTGTTTCCATTTCTAGGAAATACTTCAGTTGTCTCATGTGGCTTTACTGAGCACTGGCCGCTGTGGCCACTGCATTTCCCAACATGATTTGGATATATGAGTGTCCAGAAGCCTGTCCTGCTACAGATCTAGGCCCCTGGTCTTCAGAGACTAGTTTAGTGGCTTGTTCAGTCAGATCTTGATGGTCCCAGAGGTGCCGGGGAGGGGATAGAGCACTTTATAATATCCAAGAAACTTTTAATCTGAAAGGGATACACCAGAACTCCTTTGCAACTCCTGGAGATAGGAAAAGAAAGACAGTTTACTTTCTTTAATGTCCTCTTAGCAGACCATGTAGCAGGGGAAGTGCCAGCTCAGGCCCTGAGAAGCCTCTCAGGGTCTATTTTGTCCCCAGCTAGATCCAAATGGACAGGCTGCATAGGGAGTTGAAGTTTCCCTGTTATACTGTCCCTGGCATTTTATGTATCTTTCTAATTTGCAAAGTAGCCACATGGGGAAGATGGTACTAAGATACTCTTTAGCAGATGAGGTAGGTAGTCAAGGATCAGGAAGGCTAAGTAAACTGATCGAAGGTCACCCAGCTGATGACTGAGGACGAGGAATTTGAACCCAGACCTGCCTGACCCTCAGGGCTGCTTCTTCTCCCCTGCTGGCTCTGTTGTGCAGTGGGGGCCTGGCAGGCCTGTTTGCATAATTCCTGCCCCCATGCCGAGCCTTTTGGCCCTTCAGATCAGTAAGTGTATATCCTCAAATCCTCGAAGGATGACCTGGAAAAAGGAAAAAAGAAAAGGAAAACCTTTTTCCTATGCCAGATGCTAATTTTGCAACCTTTTTTTTTTTTTTTTAATTAAGAAATTTAAATGGTCAACAGTGGCGCTGGATAGAACCTTGGAGGTCATCCAATGAACTTGATCCTATATAGACGCCCAGTGCTCTGATGGTTTACAGAAATACTAGCTCTTTCTGATATTTAAAAGAATGAAAAGGAATAGAGACATATTCTGGATACAAGGCTGCTCAGCCTTAACTAGAGTATCAGATTTATTTGAATTTGACTAGAATAAGAGAAATTTTTTAATATCTCTTAAAATTACACTGGTTGCTACAATCTTTTAAAGTGTGGGGGGAAACAATAAAATTCTTGAATGATAAAAAGTTGCACCAACCCAGTTCAACATTCATGTAATAAATATCAAGACAGGTCCAAAGAGAGGAAGACATGTCCAAGGTTATGATTTCACATTTAATTTCTTCAGTCATCAGTCAGCTTGTGTTTGTTGAGTGTTTCCTGGAGATGGCCCTATGCTGAGTGCTATGGGATGGGAGTTGGGGATGGGCAGGTATGGGTGGTATCATAAGAAGGAGAAAATGAACCCACTCTTGGCATCAATTAGCTTACCTTCTAGCTGGGACCTCCAGCCTACCTCCACCTCACCCCTGCCAGAGGTCCCAGCTTCAGCTCTGGCCACTTGTTTACAAGTATCTAGAGTTGTCTGCTTTTAGAACACAACTCAGGCCTAATAAGATCTACCAGTGCTGGAGCCCCTTCCAGCTCACAAAGCTATGTATCATGTATTCCATCTCATTTTCTACACATTAGAGCCCTATTCGGTGGGAATTACTGCTGTCTCAAATTTCCCAGTGAGAAAGTGAGGTTCAAAGAAGTTAAATTTTGCAAACGCTGACAAATGGAGAAACTTGACCCTTCTGAGGCACACTGCTTCCAAGCATTGGTGTGAGCTATTCCTTCCTCTGTCTACTCCCTGGACCCGTGCCACCTACTGAAATGCTTTACGGCCCGTTTCCTTTATGAAGCCCTGTCTTGGGCTCTGAGACTGGAATAGCGTTTCTTTGAACTTCCATGGAAGATTGTATTATCTCTGGCACTTAGCTCTGTCCGCTTCACGGTGTAATCTGAGGTTACATGGTGTAACTTGATCATAGGCTCGGTCTGCCCATCTTGGTAATCTATGTCTCTGGCATTGGGAAGGTAAGCATTTAAGTCTTCCTTGGGTAAACTGATGAGTGTATGAAGTATGCCTATAGGTAAGTCTAACAAAGATGCAAAACTTCACATGACTTTGAAAAAAGAAAACAAGTCAGTCACGCTATATTTAAGAGTATTGATTTGACTGATTGCTTCAGGCTTCCATCTTTCTCCTGGGTAGCTCTGACTTATACCAGAATTATCCTATTTTAGAGCAGAAATTACTGAAAGGTGTTAGAGCACATGTAAAGAATAAATTTGCTGTGTTACATAAGTGAGTTTAGAAATGGATTTATATTAAAAATCTAGATATACTATTACTTTTCCCCCTTGCTATAGTTGTTATTGAATCTGTTCTTCTTCTCCACAGTTTAAAGATGTATTTAACAATTCGGATTATGGACAGACTGTAATTGTTAAAGTAAGGTAAGTTTGCTGTGGACCCTTGGAGTACTTTGGAAGCAGCCTGTGTCCCCTAACTTATAGTCTCCTCTTGCATTCCCCATATGGCACTGAAGTCCTTGGGTGGCCAGTCACAAGTCAAGAAGAGGTGGTCCGTCTGAGTACCACAAAGGGCCCTGACTCAGATGCATATTGACCCTGGCCTGGGTGGGCAGAGTGTAGCCTGGGGATAGCAAGATGTTCCCTGTGATTGGCTACTTAGCAACTTTCTCATATGGTCCAGGACATCACCTTAATCTCTTTGTTCTGTTTGATCCCTTGGCTACAAACCACATCTGGCCATTCCCTGAAATGTGCACCCCAGGGAGCCCGGAGGAGAATGAATGGTTCATGGCCATCTCTTCCTTCAAAGGGGGAAATGAGGCAGACAGAAGACCCCAGTCACACGACTGGTCACTGAAGGGCCTGTCATGAGCTCTTTCTACAGTAAGAACAGGCATGCTGTGAGCGTATCAGCATGTGGTGACCAGGGCTGTGTACTATTTGGAAACCCAAAGAGGTAGAGGATTCTTAAGAAATTAGTGACTCCATCTTGGCCTTCTCTGAAGCATATTGATACACACGTCCTGCAGGCTGAGGAAAGAACTCTCTAAGGTAAACAGAATCGTGCAGAACAAGCAGCTCTAATGTATTTATATTTCTGTGTTTTTATTATCACATCTATCTTCATAAACTTTGTCAAATCCTTTGTGGAAAAAGATGAATTAAGAGGAGACCCCCTAAAAGTAGTGAGTTTTGATCTTGGCGATGAGCAAGGGGCATGTGTGACTGGTAGCCAGGAGGCAGTCTAATGGGAGGCATGGTACAGGCAGCAGGCAGAGAGGCTGGGCCCCAACACAGTGGCTGGGAGCTGGAGACACAGCAGACAATACTGAAGGCTATACATCATTGAGGGGTGTTCGCTTTGGTTTAGGGGACAACAGGGAGTTCATGCATTGGGATATCTGGATAAAAGTAGAAACAGCGAGGTATGACGGTAGTAGGTAGTAGGCAAACCTTTTCTTGAATCCCAGCCTTGGCACCTTATTGCTGTGTTACTGGGTGCGTGTTTTAACCTCTCTGAACTTTTGTTACCTAATCTGTATATCTGGTTTACTCTGATCAACTTTCCCAGAACCCTGTGGGGAGCAAATGAGATACTGTTGGAAAGCTTCCCTGTGCAAAGTACCTGGCATGCAGTCAGTTTCAACATGTATTAGTTCCCGTCTGTTTGCTTTCCAGAGTAGGGGACCCTGCAAATGTGATAGAGAGCTGGTCCCACCGAGTCATTTGGTGGGGAGTGTTTCCCTGAAACCTGAGAAAAGAGGCTGATATTCCTTGGTTTACATGGAAAGCTAATAAAGTCTCAAGACAAGAAACTTGCACTGTCTACGTAGGCCATTGGCGCCTGCTTGAATAGCAGAGGATGCCCCGCCTTGGGCAAATAAGTAGACACAGCGAGCCACTGTGTTCCAAGGGATCAGCCTGAAAAAGAGAGGGAGGGAGAGGGAGAGAGAGAGAGCAAGAGTTGACATGGGGGAGGCCAAGCTTGTGCAAAAAACCCCATAACTTTATTTTCAAAAGGTGCTTATATACCCTAAGTTTTACATAATGGAAAATACAGAGTCATGCAGGGGCAGCAGTCCTGATCCTTATTGATACCAGGCTTTCTTTCTGCATATCTTTCTGTATACAAAAGGTCTCAGGTGACTTTCACTATCTTCTGGCCAAGAGGCCTGTTAACACTTTATGGCGCTCTTTCTTAATGAATGTTAATCTCATTTCCCCTGAAGTGTTTTTCTTTAATCTGCCTCACCCTTAAAGCACTAAAGTTACATCCCTATAGAACAAAGATGCAGTGGGTTATAACAGAGAAAGTACTTAACTCAAAGATCTATGTTGCTACTTGTTTTTTCTATATACCAACTATATTAATTAACACACTCCTGGGTACACAACAAATAAAGGATATGAAAGCTTGACAGCAAGTATCGGCTCCACAATGAAACCCTTAATCAGTTCTATTCTAATTATTTTTCCTAGAATTTTTTAAGCTTTCTGTGCCTCTCGGGTTTGGGAGGCTATAAACAATCACATGCGCAGTTGCAAAAATCCAGACAGACCTGTCAGGCAAATTAGAAAGCTATCGGAGGGGTTTGAGCTGAGACACTCCTTTTACGCCCAGGAGACTTATTAACTAGAACTCTAAGTTAATTTTCTTTAGAGAAAGGTGATTAGGGATAGCCCCCCGTAAATGTCAGAAGAATATAGTATAGCAAACAATAAACAGACAGATTTTGGTTTTGGGGTAGATGCTCGGGCAGAGGACCCCTTGAGACCTGACTCGCCTTTGCCTGTCAAGGCTCTTCCTCACGATCTTTGTCATGGGCGGGATTCCTCATGCTGGCTCCCGGCATACTATACTGTACACTTGAAACTATCATTGTAGATCAACTATACTTCAATAAAAAAGAGACCATGTTATATACATTGTACCTTATATGTAGTTTTGTTTTTTTTTTAAGCAACGATTTCCACCTATGGAACCATAAGAATTTTAAGACAGCTCTGAAGGTTGTCAGTCATTCAACCTATTCTGAAATCAAAGCTCAGAATCATCTAATTTGACAGAGGGAAATGTCTAGCCAGGATCGCCATTTGGCTAAATGGTGATTTCTTTTCTTGGATCCCGTCAGTTTTCCAAAGATAGGAAAGATGCTGCACACTGTCTGATCTAGGAATCCTCGCCAGCGGTGTAGAAACCGTAGTCATATTCTTCTCACCATTTATTCAGTCATCCACTCAGAAAGCCAGAAAGTAAACTGGCCCTTCATCACTTCCTCTTAGAATTTTCACTGAGTTAATCCATGTTGTTCCCTTCCCCTTCCTCATAGGTCTGTATACCATGTATGCTAGTTCAGTTCAGTTCAGTCGCTCAGTCGTGTCTGACTCTTTGCGACCCCATGAATCGCAGCACGCCAGGCCTCCCTGTCCATCACCATCTCCCGGAGTTCACTCAGACNTGCTGCGATTCATGGGGTCGCAAAGAGTCGGACACGACTGAGCGACTGAACTGAACTGAACTGATAGAGACAAATTTTTCTTCTTTTTTTATTTTCAGACACTCATCTATTTATATGTAATAGTGTTAGAAGCTACCTACTTAAAATAAAAAAGAAAGGGTAATTTTTTTCTGCCTCTTAAAAAACTTGTTTTTATATAATAATTGCTTCTGAAAACTAGAGTATTATTTTTACAGCTCTTGTTTGAAAAGGTATTTAAACCAATACACAATCCATTGAAGCTCTGTTATTTCTTCCACTAAAGCAAATTTGTCATACTTGTACTAAATGTCAGATATAGTGTTATGTGTTAATAATATAATGATAAAAGCAGACATCTTCTTTGCCCTACACAATATTTATATTTTCGGATGATAAAGCAATATCAATTGAATCTTCCATATTTTAACTTAAACCTCCAAATATAGAATAGATATTACTTTCATTTAAAAACCAAGCCCATTTAATTCAGATAGAAGTAACTTACCCAGGGTCTGATGATTTATATAAGTAAAGATCGGATATGAGTTACAAACTAAATTTTTGCACTCTTCCAATTCCTTTATTTCACATATGGCATGCAATATTTTTCATATGTAACTAACACTGTATTATAAAATGATATTTTCTTGCAAATTTCTTAAAAAGTAAGTATATTTTAAGATTTATTTTTTCATGTTTAATTTTAAATTACTTTTTAATTCCAATTTTTGAATAAATTGTGGTTTATGCCATGCATCTCACCTCCATTTTCTGATAAAACTATCTCTTTTTCCTTGAGGTGGCTTTTAAAACTTTGTTTTCGTTCAACATGGAGAGACTACTTATTGACATTTTTTAAAGCAATGAATGAACAGTGCCATCTTCTGTTGATGTTTTTTTCCAACAACAGGGTATAAAGAATTGAAAGATCAGGTTAATATAAATCTGCAAAAAAGAAGCAAATAATTTAGAGATTTTACTGTCTTGGTATAATGCACTACACCTTTGAACACTTCCAAAGAGGCTAATTATTTGAGAGGCCTCTAGGGGCAAAGACATGTTTAAAACAGTTCTGTGTGATTAATTATCCAAAGCCTTTGAATATCCATTCAAACAATGGAGGGAAAAGGAAAGATTCAGAATGAGACAAGTGACAGTGACAGAAACAGGTGGCAAGTGTTCGTAGCAATTATGTATTGCTAGTATCCTAGGAATAAAAATAAGCAGTTTTCTCTTTTTATACCATTAATTAACCTCCACATTTATCTACATCTTTGCAAATACAAGCTTGATAGTGGAAACTTCTCCAGTTATTTATTCACTAGAAGAAAAGATAGAGTAACAGGAATATTTTTAAATATAATTTTCAGAGTGAATATATATATGTATATATATTTTAATCTGCATGTGGATCATAGATTTCAAACTTAAGGCAAGGGATGTAACTAACAAGAGTAACAATTATTTTAGACTCATTATTTAACTAAGACAAATGTATATCTGCAACACCTTGATATCTGGAAAAATGTATTTTCAAGTCAGACAACTTTCACCCGTTATTACTTTCTCAAAGGCAGAGAAAAAAACAAACAAACAGAATATTGTAAAAAATCTGTACATCTGAACAAGATTGCAAAAGACATCTTTAAAGTCACTTTTAGTCACATAAAAAATTTGTTAATAACATATCTGGATAAGATTTACATTTTATAATTAGTAGCATTTTCAGAAACGCCTTAGAAAGTGAAAGTGAAGTTGTTCAGTTGTGTCTGACTCTTTGCGACCTCAAGGACTGTAGCTTACCAGGCTCCTCAGTCCATGGGATTTTCCAGGCACAAATACTGGACTGGATTGCCATTTCCTTCTCCATCAGAAATCATGTTTTAAAACCCAGGGCAGGAATTATTTCTTCTAAAGAATACAAACAATCAAAGACAAGTTAGTGAGTGTCAGTGTATTGAAGTGTCCTTATCCATAAGAACCACAGAGGAAAAATTAAAGGCAGCTTCATTCTATTCTTTAAAAAAAAAAGAGCTTGACTTCTGTGTGGCCACTGATTTGTGTGATAATTTTAGATGTTCAAAGACAGATCACTGCCAAGAATCAATAAATATGTGTGGATGAAATGCAAAGTGGCAACATGTGACCAGCAATCTTCACATATCTCTTAGAGAAAACAGCCTTTTTTTTTCTGGTTAAATGATTTCAGTGTACTTTTTGTTTAATTCAGTTTTTAAGACTGATCCTAATGATTTAAAGTAGGTTTTGTTACACATTCTTAGATTTCCATTCTACCAATCAGTTTCTTCAAAGTTTGCCCAAATCCCTAAAAGAGATTTCAATTTATTTAGATCATTGACTTTGTGTGATATTTAAGTAATCAACACTAAGCAGAGATGGTTGCAGTGGATGGAATTAACAAAGAAACTGAATACCTTGACTTCAGGAATACTGAATATTTGAAGTCTGTGAAGATCAGAGATTTAAACATAATAATTTTCTGTGTATTTCTGAGTGTTTTGTGAGCATGTGTGTTAAGTCACTTCAGTCGTATCCAACTCTTTGTGATCCTGTGGACTGTAGCCCACCAGGCTCCTCTGTCCTTGGAATTTTCAGGCAAGAATACTGGAGTAGGTTGCCAGGCTCTCCTCCAGAGGATCTTCCTGACCCAGAAATAGTACCAGTGTCTTGCATGTTTCCTGCCTTAGCAGGAGGGTTCTTTACCACTAACACCACCTGGGAAGGTCAGAGTGTTTTGTGTGAGGGACCTCAATTTTACTGCTGATATTCATGCTCTATTTCATATTATCTCAAGGTATTATATGTTGATCTGAAAATATGAAACATGATCAGTTCAGTTCAGTTGCTCAGTCGTGTCTGACTTTTGCGACCCTGTGGACTGCAACATGTCAGCCTTCCCCGTCCATCACCAACTGCTGGAACTTGTTCAAATGCATGTCCATCAAGTTGGTGATGCCATCCAACCATCTCATCCTCAGTCATCCCCTCCTCCTCCCACCTTCAATCTTTCCCAGCATCAGGGTCTTTACCAATGAGTCAGTTATTTGCATCAGGTGACCAAAGTACTGGAATTTCAGCTTCAGTATCAGTCCTTCCAATGAATATTCAGGACTGATTTCCTTTAGGATGAAACGCTATAGAAAATTCAGAATTTAATTTAGTTTAGATTGCTCAATTAAAAAGTCAATTGTATACAAAAATGTTATGAAGACTAAAGAGCTTAGAGTTTAGAATATTAGAAAGTGAGTATNCAAAGTACTGGAATTTCAGCTTCAGTATCAGTCCTTCCAATGAATATTCAGGACTGATTTCCTTTAGGATGAAACGCTATAGAAAATTCAGAATTTAATTTAGTTTAGATTGCTCAATTAAAAAGTCAATTGTATACAAAAATGTTATGAAGACTAAAGAGCTTAGAGTTTAGAATATTAGAAAGTGAGTATCTGCAATTAGAAGGACAAATTTGTAAACTAAAGGCTATATTTAACATTCTGAAATAGAGAATCTTATCAGTGAAAAATAATCAAATACTAGCAATTTTAAATGATTCAAGTAAATTAATGGAAGGAGAAATGACTCTACTCTTTACCTCAAACAGTTCAATATAGAACAGTAGATTTTAGAACTATAGCTTGGGTTAATATAATAAAACATCACAATTAATAGGAGACAGGAGTAATCATTTATACAACATAACTTTTAAACAAATCAAGATATTGGTGGAGATCGTGGCTAGAGGATACTCCAGATCACTGAGATAGCATCATCACCATTTTCTGTAGAACATGTACACATTTGATATCTAGAAACCAGAACACAGTCAAGGCTGTTTCAGTCCTGTGATTGCTTTAAGTCATCTATCAGTTCAGTTCAGTTCAGTCACTCAGTCGTGTCCGACTCTTTGCAACCCCATGAATTGCAACACGCCAGGCCTCCCTGTCCATCACCATCTCCTGGAGTTCACTCAGACTCACATCTATATAGTCCATGATGCCATCCAGCCATCTCATCCTTTGTCGTCCCCTTCTCCTCCTGCCCCTAATCCCTCCCAGCATCAGAGTCTTTTCCAATGAGTCAACTCTTCTCATGAGGTGGCCAAAGTACTGGAGTTTCAGCTTTAGCATCATTCCTTCCAAAGAAATCCCAGGGTTGATATCCTTCAGAATGAACAGGTTGGATTTCCTTGCAGTCCAAGGGACTCTCAAGAGTCTTCTCCAACACCACAGTTCAAAAGCATCAATTCTTCAGATCTATTTCTTACTTCCACTGGATAATCATAAGGGATTTGATTTAGGTCATCCCTGAAAGGTCTAGCAGTTTTCCTACTTTCTTCAATTTAAGTCTGAATTTGGTAATAAGGAGTTAATGATCTGAGCCACAGTCAGCTCCTGGTCTTGTTTTTGTTGACTGTATAGAGCTTCTCCATCTTTGGCTGCAAAGAATATAATCAATCTGATTTTGGTGTTGGCCATCTGGTGATGTCCCTGTGTAGTGTCTTGTCTTGTGTTGTTGGAAGAGGGTGTTTGCTATTACCAGTGCATTTTCTTGGCAAGACTCTACTAGTCTTTGCCATGCTTCATTTCACATTCCCAGGCCAAATTTGCCTGTTACTCCAGGTGTTTCTTGACTTCCTACTTTTGCATTCCAGTCCCCTATAATGAAAAGGACATCTTTTTTTGGTGTTAGTTCTAGAAGGTCTTGTAGTGCACTGCGAGCTGGCACATTAGGCACAGGCAGCTGCGAGCCGGTGAACTAAGTGTGGCCAAGAGGAGCTGCCCCACATCCAAGCTCAGGGGCAGAGGCCTAGAGTGCCAGGCTGCGACAGCATAGGAACGACGAGAGGAGCTACCCTACCTCCAAGGTCAGTGGTGGCTGGGAGGAGCAACCCAGTGTCTGAGGTCAGGGCAGCAGCCGGGAAGAGATACCTCGCGTCCGAGGTCAGAGGTGGCGGCTTGGAAGAGCTATCCCACGTCCGAGGCTAGGGGTGGCTGGGAAAAGCCACCTCGTACTCAAGGCCAGGGGCGGTGACCCTGAGGAGCCAGCCCAAGGCCAGGGCCGGCAGCCGGGAGGAGCAACCAGAGGAGCAGTGGCTGTGCAGGCCCAGGAGGGCCTAGAGGAGCTATCCCATGTTGAAGGTCAGGAATGGTGGCGGTAAGGAGATACCCCTCATACAAGGTAAGAAGCAGCAGCTGTGCTTTGCTGGAACAGCTGTAAAGAGATACCCCACGCCCAAGGTAAGAGAAACCCAAGTAAGATGGTAGGTGTTGCAAGAAGGCATCAGAGAGCAGACACACTGAAACCATACTCACAGAAAACCAGTCAATCTAATCACACTAGGACCACAGCCTTGTCTAATTCAATGAAACCAAGCCATGCCCTTGGAGCAATCCAAGATGGGCAGGTCATTGTGGAGAGGTCTGAGAGAATGTGGTCCACTGGAGAAGGGAATGGCAAGCCACTTCAGTATTCTTGCCTTGAGAACCCCATAAGTAGTATGAAAAGGCAAAATGATAGGATACTGAAAGAGGAACTCCCCAGGTCATTAGGTGTACAATATGTTACTGGAGATCAGTGGAGAAATAACTCCAGAAAGAATGAAGGGTTGGAGGCAAAGCAAAAACAGTACCCAGTTGTGCATGTGACTGGTGACAGAAGCAAGATCCGATGCTGTAAAGAGCAATATTGCATAGGAACCTGGAATGTCAGGTCCATGAATCAAGGCAAATTGGAAGTGGTCAAACAAGAGATGGCAAAGGTGAACATCGACATTCTAGGAATCAGCAAACTAAAATGGACTGGAATGGGTGAATTTAACTCAGATGACCATTCTATCTACTACGGCGGGCAGGAATCCCTCAGAAGAAATGGACTAGCCATCATGGTCAACAAAAGAGTCCGAAATGCAGTACTTGGATGCAATCTCAAAAACGACAGAATGATCTCTGTTCGTTTCCAAGGCAAACCATTCAATATCACAGTTATCCAAGTCTATGCCCCAATCAGTAACGCTGAAGAAGCTGAAGTTGAACGGTTTTATGAAGACCTACAAGACCTTTTAGAACTAACACCTGAAAAAGATGTCTTTTTCATTATAGGGGACTGGAATGCAAAAGTAGGAAGTCAATTCATCTATACTGGTGAAAAAATAGAATTATCCATATCTCCAAGAAAACTTCACAAACTTGAAATGAATATTTTAATAATGTCAAAGTAAATGTGAAGGTGAAAATAAAGACTAATATAGTATGTCTAAAAATCTGATGGTACACCAATTTAGTAGTGATATTTGGTAGAGAAAACTTGGTGTCATGCTACCAGTTAATACTGTATATTTTCAGAAATATCAATAAATATGAGTTTAGTGAGACTAATTTTTATGGTTCCTTCTTTGAATTTCAACAAACATGTTGGAACAATATAAAAATATTTTCTCAACATTAACTGAGAAAAGTTTCTCAACATTAACTGAGAAAAATTTCTCTTACCTTGGACATGGGGTAATGGTAACTGGCACAAAAAAATTTTATTTGAGAGCCAGAAATGATATTATTTGAATAAAGAACAATTAGAACAATAAAACTATTAAAATTTATAATAAAAAGAATCATATATTTAGCATTTCAAAACATAAGTGTTATAAAAATGAACGTTTAGATTTTCCAAAAGCTCTTCAAGATAGGAATAGTTTTTCTGGTTGTACAAGAAACTCTATGAAACTTGCATATTATGAAAGTCATTGCAAGGGTATTTTTGTTGTTAGTTTGTGACCCAAAGGGATAAATTGAACATATCTGCAGCTTTAGAAAATAACACTAATATCAACTTGACAGATGGAGTGATCTCTGGTGGCAAAAAATTAATGACCCAGCTAAGAAATTATGAACACCTATCCCAATAATGTTATAGTCAATGGAATGGAAGTAATGGATGTGAGAATAGAGTGTCTGTATTTTAAGATAAACTGATTATCAGTCTTAATTACATTTGTAACCTTAAATTGTCCCATAGGACATACCATGACATAATAAAAAGTTCAAGGGATTAGCTTGTGGACACAATTATAGAAGAGTCTATTCTGCCTCTCACAGGCAACTTACACTGCAGTCAATGAAGAGTAGCAAAAGAGACAGAGAAGTTTTCAAACAGACTGAGTCTAAGATTATGACTCTATATCCAAATAAAAATGTCTAGGAAACAATAAGAATCTTGGATAAACTCAGAATTTTCTCTGAACTCTCATTCATGTAAAAATACTGTTGTAGTTACACACATGCCTAGCTTTGAGAGCTGGCCGATGTTACTCTCTGACATATGTGCATTAGTTTTCTGTTCCTACAGAAAAATACACCACAAACTTAGCACCTGAAAACAATACCCATTTATTAGTTCATGGGCAAGTCAGAAGTCAAAGCATTGTATGAATTTGTTTTCTGCTCAGGGTGTCATGAGATTAAAATCAAAGGTTCAGTCAGACTGAATTTCCATTTGGAGGCTACATAGGAAAATGTGCATCCAAGCTCCTTCTTGTTAGCAGAATACAGTCCCTTGCAAGTTATAGGCCTCTATTGTCCATTTCCATGCTTGCTGAAAACTGAATGCTTCATTCAGCTCCTAGAGGCAACTGACAGATCATGATGTGTTGTCCTCTTCATCTTCAAGCCAGCAAAAGCTTGCCTAATCCTTTACCTGCTTTCAAACATTGACTTCTGCAGCCAGCAGGCGAAAAGGCTATGCTTTTAAAAAGCTATTTAATAAGTCAAATCCACCTGCATAATCTTCCTCTCTTAAGGTTAACTTTGCCCTATAATATACTAATAGCTTAATATAGACTAATCACACAAGTGCATTTCATCATACTGAGCTTAAGGATTATACAGATGTGTATACTGGAAGAATGAACGTCTTGGAGTCATCTCAGAATTCTCCTTACCTCACTAATCATTACTATTTTTCCTGTCTTCTTGTCTTATTACTACCTCTACTCTTTGCACATAAAATCTTGATTCTTATCTACACTTTGATCCATGGCTTTCTCTCATAAGAAAATATCAGTATTCTCTCTGTCTTCAAATTCTGTGATATCTGTGGGCAAGTTTGGTCTTGTTAATACAGTGTTGTTAAGACAGACAATTTTTTTTTTCAATTAAAGTATCTCCTTCCAAATTTATTTATCTAAAATAATTATATAGAATGCACTGAAGAAAAGTGAAAAATACGTACAAAAAAGAAAAAAAAAAAGAATGTGTGACATTCATGAAGCAAAACACAGAGGTACAAGTAAAGCGCTAAATGATTTCAGCATTTACAACAACAGGCACAACTAACAACTTCTCTGCCACAGATTAGGCAAGTGTGTCTGTGTGTGTGTGTGTGTGCGCATGTAAATCACTTTAGTCATATCCCAATNGAATGTGTGACATTCATGAAGCAAAACACAGAGGTACAAGTAAAGTGCTAAATGATTTCAGCATTTACAACAACAGGCACAACTAACAACTTCTCTGCCACAGATTAGGCAAGTGTGTCTGTGTGTGTGTGTGTGTGCGCATGTAAATCACTTTAGTCATATCCCAATTTTTGTAAACTTATGGACTGTAGCCTGTTAGCCTCCTATGTCCAAGTAATTCTCCAGACAAGAATACTGGAGTGGGTTTCCATGCCCTCCTCCAGAGAATCTTCCTGACCTAGGGATCAAACCTGCATCTCTTTATATCTTCTGCATTGGCAGGCGAGTTCTTTACCACTAATGCTACCTGGGAAGCCCAGGAAACTATATATGCAACAAATAAAAGCTTATATTTTACTATATAGTTTCCTAAGGCAACAAAAAAGACAAGCATGTGTTTTAAATGGTTAATGTAGAAATTTACTTGATAAGAATTACAAATAACTATAAATAAATGAATATGTGCTAAAAATCAATAATAACTTGGAAATGCAAACAAAATGCAATTTTGTATTATTCCATGAAAATAGACAAAACATTCATTTGTGTGACAATATTCAAAGTAAAAGAAAAGACATCCAGTATTGTGGAAGAAAAAGTTAAGGTTCTCAAAATATCCATTAGTATTCAAAATATACATAGCCTTGAACTCAGAAACTACACTTCTATGAATCTACCTCAAGAAATATATGTGCATATACCAGGATGTTAAATTCTGCATTGATCTCAACAGCTGAGTATTGTATGCCACCTAAACATCTACCAAGTTAAATTAAAGCACTTACCAAGTTAAGTTAATGATGTTTCATTAATAGAATTGAATAATCCACATAAATTGAAGATAAATCTGTATATACTAACATGAGAATATCTTAAAAAATAAACATATCATTTTTTAAAGGAATGAAAGAGATCTCAGATTCTCTTTGGAACAAATATAGATTTATAAAAAGGAAAAAAGAAAGTACGGATAGAGGCAGAAGAGGGAAGAAGAGGAAGAGGGGAAGAAAGCAAAAGAGAGGAGACAGACACAGATGCAACAATGTACTATCTTAAAAAAAATAGGTAGTGATTAACAATTGCTTACAAAGTGTGTTTCCCTGGAACAAAAATAATCTAAAACAAAAATTCTGAACGCACATATCTGCTGATGCAGTAAAAATGGACACTTTCACTCATTAGAGACCATATGGTCAGATTTTCAGAGTTAGATTGCTTAGAGAGTGTTACTCAAAGAGGTATTTTTTAAAAGGTGACAAGAGTAGCTGGAATAGGGCATAGGAACTTATCTAAAAATAAGTATCTATGTGCGAGTTACCAAGAGTTTGATGAAAAAGCAAGTCACATAGACACAAAACATGAAGACAGAAACAAGTAAATGAGTGATATATGTTTTTTTAAAAAGTGAATGAGCTAAGAGTCAGCCTTCTCTCCTCACGGAGGTATCTTGCCAAATGGTAGGATTTATTTTTCTTAGGAATCCAGACACTCAATTCCTTCCTTAATGAGAATTTGTAACAGTCAGGCTGGATTACATTTTTTTAGGGAGGAAAAAAATCACAATTACTATGGAGAATATAATTGCCTTTAGATATTCAAGAATGGGAGAGTTCCTTTTTTTTTCCACCATGAACACATTTAATAGAAAATTCCAGGCCAAAACACACNCTTAGGAATCCAGACACTCAATTCCTTCCTTAATGAGAATTTGTAACAGTCAGGCTGGATTACATTTTTTTAGGGAGGAAAAAAATCACAATTACTATGGAGAATATAATTGCCTTTAGATATTCAAGAATGGGAGAGTTCCTTTTTTTTTCCACCATGAACACATTTAATAGAAAATTCCAGGCCAAAACACACTATAAGGATAAAAACACCTTTACTGATTTATGTAAAGAAAAATGCAAGTAATAAAAATAATAACAAATAGTTTTTAAGATGTTAATGCATTAGACTTTCACTTTCTTTCTTTTTTAATTTAAATACTTTATTGTATCTGAGAAAGGCATGACAACCCACTCCAATACCCTTTCC
This sequence comes from Oreotragus oreotragus, assembly GCA_006410675.1. Lineage (NCBI taxonomy): Eukaryota > Metazoa > Chordata > Mammalia > Artiodactyla > Bovidae > Oreotragus > Oreotragus oreotragus. The sequence goes on along the minus strand of SJYX01002812.1, from coordinate 126,984 downwards.
TGGAGAATCCCATGGACAGAGGAGCCTGGCGAGCTACAGTCCATAAGGTCACAAAGAGTTGAACATGAGTGAAGTGACTAAACACTTAATTGTTTATATGGCATATACTTGATGGTTGATTCATTTTACTCACTTAGTTAACTCAGTTTTTGTTTGTTTTTCTGAAAAGAATACAATTATTTTACTCTGTAATTCTTGAACTGGAGAAGGGCAGAGGCAAGTAATGAGAACCCGGAAATAACAATTTGGTGTTGTGTTGAAACAAAAGCACAGCTTAGTTATCTCCTAACAGTACAGCATTTTCACATCTCAAACAGTGCCATAGCCTGTATAGCTGGTTATTTAATGGATTTGGGGAAAGAAAAAAGGAACCTGAACGGTCTCAATCTGTGAAAGCAAATAGCAAGCAGTGGTGAGAAGGAGATCTGATTATATGGGTCATAAAAATGTTCATTACCATCCTCCCACGTTTGTATAAATATGTCTCGCTTTCCAGGGGACTGCCTAAAATTAAACACTGGCTCTTCAGAAACAAGAAGGGTTTTATGACTCAGGCAGAGGCACAATAATGGCTGCCATGAAATTTTCCCAGGACTATTAGAAAGGGATGTTCATCAGAGGTCAGCAAAGCCCAGCATAAATTGTCCAAGGAAGTCTGAGAAGACAATTACACCTTGTAATATCTCTGAAAAGTAACTTTCCAGAATCCTGGAAGGAAAAAATTATCTTGTTTAAATAGGTTTTAATTAACTACGAGTATCTAGGAGTCTTTTCTTAGCAGAATCAAAAGGGGTTGCTAAAGCAGCAGAAGTATTCAGTTGCATATAGTGGCCTCCTTAAGAGATGGCCTTGCTGTCCTATTATAATTATACTTCAAAGTGAAAGGTCATTTTTTTTTTAACCCTGTGTGTATCTGCCCTCAGACATCAAGAAATGGCATTAGAGTTGGAGGAACTTATTTTGTAGTGTTTATATGCAGTCATGTATGTAAAGAATGTCATTAGTGCTCTCTGAAGAGTGACTTGACAGAGCTTCAAGAAGTCTTATCTTTCCATTTGCAAAGTTTTTGCTGCTTAAGGAAGAGACAAAGTCAGACCAGCTATCTTGTCTCATTTTACCCCATAGACTCTACTGCTGCTAAGTCATTTCGGTCATGTCTGACTCTTTGTGACCCCATGGACTATAGCCCACAAGGCTCCTTTGTCCATGGAATTCTCCAGGCAAGAATACTAGAATGGGTAAGCTATTCCCTGCTCCAGGGGGTCTTCCCAACCCAGGAACTGAACCTGAGTCTCCTGCGTTGCAGCAGATTCTTCACCATCTGAGTCACCAGGGAACCCCCAACAGACCTTGATGCTGCTGCTGCTAAGTCGCTTCAGTCATGTCCAACTCTGTGCGACACCATAGATGGCAGCCATGGGGTCCCCTGTCCCTGGGATTCTCCAGGCAAGAACATTGGAGTGGGTTGCCATTTCCTTCTCCAATGCATGAAAGTGAAAAGTGAAAGTGAAGTCGCTCAGTCATGTCTGACTCTTCACCATGGACTGCAGCCCACCAGACTTCTCCATCCATGGAATTTTCCAGGCAAATTACTGGAGTGGGATACCATCCCCTTCTCATAACCCTACACTTCATTAAATTGCTGTCAACTCTATTGGGAGAAAGAACTGCTTCAAAAAGAGAAACCATGTAAACATTGACAGAGGGGGTAAAGCAGTTGTGTAAAACCAATAGGAATGACTGTACTGTTTCCAGTAAGGAAAACATGGCTTGGGATAATACTGATCCACACTTTTTCTTTCATCTTATATTCGTCAGGCACTACCCCATCAACCAAAAAGCACAACTAGTTTGGTAACGTACTGACCTTCAGATATTCCTATTGTGATGCAAGTGTTGCATGCTTTAAAGCTACCAACCAGTTTTGCTTAGGAGATTGACTATTGCCTGTGATGAAAACCCATGGAAGCAAGTTGGGGAAAAAAAAAAATAATAATAATGTGTTTTTTCATCTTCTAAGATAATTAGCAGAAAATTTAAAGCTATGAATCTCATCACAACATTCTGATTGAGTACATCTATGAGGCTAAAATTGTGGCCTAATGGTAAAGTCACATTATCAATTAAAGAGAATTGTAATCCTTTAATTATGAACCACTCCATTCTCATGTGAACTCCATTTAGTAGAGCATGGCTTTTTAAATTTATACATTTATAGTGCTTGTTTCATTTTAGCTTTAACATTTCTTACAGTTGCAAAATTCACAGCTTTCATATCTTTAGTAATGAAAGTGTTTTGAAATGCTGGCATTAGGTGTAGATGAATTTTTTTGCCAGCATAAAAATCAGTGACATTTTTATGAAATAAAACATATGCATATAAAGTTTTTTAAGGAAAGAAATATGCATTCTGACATTCATATTATCAAAAACCACATGTGACAAATTATTAAGTATTAGAGTAAGAAACATAAAGTATTTTTGCTTCAAATTGAGAATTAAAATAATTATTTATGAATCATATGAAAATTTAGGAATCATGTTCATAAAAAATAAATGATTCTGACTTGTAATTTCCAAAGCTAAATATATGATGAGGTCTACATTGACATTTTGGACACACTAAAATCAGAAGCAACTATTTACTGGGCACCCCTGTTTGTGACTACAAAACTCTTAGAAGATGATACTATGAGATTAAATATGTAAGAATTTTCTTAGGGAAATCGTGGTGTGAAGGAAAATAAAGACTTAGGAAAAGTTGGGAGAACCTCAGACCCCAAAGCAAATCTGATCCCTAATGAAGAAGAGAGAAAGCGAAAGTCAGGCAAAAATATCCTAGAGGAAGGAGAGGGTAGGGCAAATGGAGAAAGCAGCATGGAAACATATATACTACTGTATGTAAAGCAGATAGCCAATGGGAATTTGCTGTATGACTCAAGGAAATCAAATAGGGGCTCTATACCAAGCTAGAGGGATGGGATGGGGTAAGAGGTGGGAGGGAGGCTCAAGAGGTAAGGAACATACATAAACCTATGGGTGATTCATGTTGATGTATGGCAGAAATGAACACAATATTGTAAAGCAATTATCCTTCAATTAAAAATAAATAAATTTTAAAAAATAGCCTAGATAGCCATGTAGTCTAATGAATGTTTGGCAAATACGTCAAAAGATTTTCTGAGCCGAGATCAGCTGACAGTGAAATCTCATGTTTCTCAGGAAAGGATCTGCCTTGCAACACACAGTTATTAACAGGGTACAGCTTGTGGCAGGAAATGCCTTGGGACGCTTTTAGGAATGAAATTCAAAGCGAAGCAGTTAGGACTATATGTCAGTTTTGCTTCTGTAGCAGGAGACTTGAGAAATTCATTCTCCTTTGTCATCAGGAGAATATTCTAGGTATGATACAGAAAAACAAATGAGTCAACAACTGAATGTTCTGCCTTTCTTAAAGAACTTAAAATCCACTTTGAAATCTGTTCTGATATTTCTCACCAAGATATAAATACCTCATTTTTTTTCTTGAACTTTTATCTCTATTTCTCTACTCATGTTCCAAAAGGTATTCCATATTCCAATCTTGTGATACCAGGAAATACATCTTCCTCCTTGATACTACCAGTGAAAACAGAATGTTCCCAAAATTTTGGTACTGTTTTTTATTCAATAGGGCAAAGAAAGAAGAAGCAGATATTTTTTGGATTCCATTCATCCTTTATTATTATTATTTTTTCATTCATCCCTTAAATGCTGTATCTTCATAAGGGAAGTGATACTTTGGATTATTTAATCAATTGTTATAATTGAATAACAAAGAGTTCTGGCCTCTGTATGTGGGAAAGAAGAAGGTTTAGCATGACTGTATAATCCTGCTCCTTTCATATGTATACATGCATGTCAAGTTACTTCAGTCCTGTCTGATTCTTTGACTCATACTTTCCATGGTAGAGATAATTCTGTGTAAAACAATGGGTTTGTTTGCATGGGAAGAATTTGGAAAAGAGGACTGGGGAGTATAACAGAATCTTATATCCTCCCATTATTCAATATTAGTTGATCAGTGAAATAGGAGTGGTTAAAAGTTAGAAAAAGTCAGAATAGAAAATGAGTGACAGAATGGAAAGAAAAATTTAGTGTTGAGGAAATATCTCAAGTCCCAAAGTAGACATTAATATACCTGATTTATAATCTACCCTGAATATTTAATAACTGTGTGACTGTGGTCAAAAACTAAACTAGTTAATACTTGTGTTAAATCTCAAACTAATTGTGACAATATAATGAACAAATACTTGCAAAGTATCTGAAAACTTATGTAAAAATTTATATTCTGACAAATTATGCACGTTAATTATTTGGTTAACAATATAAATGTTTCATTTTGGGTAAACTCATTCACTCATGTTTATTACAAAATCACAACTCTCACTTAAAATATTTAGTTCATATAACAAAGAGGTTGGTTTCAGGTGTGGATATATTCAGGGTTAAAAAGATATTGCCAAGACTCTGCCTCTGTTTCTCAGTTAAACTAATTATCTGTGCTTTTCTTTTCATATTTAATTTTTTATTCTCCCACAAATAAACTTCTTGCATAACCATGAAAGAGGATTCCTGGAAGTCATACTGTATTTTTTACAGCTAATAATACAAGTTGAAGAGAATATTCCCCCTCATTCTGAAAGGTTGTTGCTGAGTCGTGAAAGATGCTGGGATTCTTAGCCTTCAGAGGAGAGGAATTCAATCCAGGGCCAGTGACGAGGCTTGATCATGGAGAGATTTTGTGTAACAGAATTTTATTAGAGCAATAAAAGAGACAGAGAAAGCTTCTGACATAGGAATCAGAAGAGGACAGAAAATGCCAATCCTCCGCTTAGAAAGGGAATTATATACTTTTTAATTGTTATTACAATGAATGAAAAGAATGTCTCAAGGCTGTAAGATCTTACTAGACCCACTCCCATAATATACATTTTAAGATAACAGGATTAGTTAGAAGGTTTTCAGGAAGGAGAAGCATGTTCTCAAGCAGAATACATTATTGTTATATAATCCTTACTAAGGAATGTAGAAAAAAAGTTTGTCTTTTCCTCCTCTTTGAGAATTTCAGACCACTATCTCCTCCTTGAGAGCCCCAGAATCCTTTCTCCTCCTTGCAGAGACTCTCTCCTTCCCCCTTTTCTTTTATAAGAATTATGTTGCCAAGAGAAAGGGACATCATTTTCATTCTGTAACTACTTTCTGCTATCAAGGGGCATTGTCCCTAAATTGTTGAGGCAACATATTCTCCTAACTCTCATATTGAGGGTCTCTGACCCAGGGGCCCCAAGTGAAAGTTGGAGGAGGCTGTGGCACTAGTAGGAGCCTGGACAACCATATGCAATTTAATAGCTTTCAGACAGAAACAAACCCCATTTTACAGTTACGGATGTAAGCAAAATAGTTATTAAACCAAGTTAAAATCTGATCAAAATTAAAAGTCACATTATATTCATAGTTAAGGTACAGTATGTTATACCAATTCATCTTAGGATTGTTAGATACCATCAGATCAAGAAGAAATATCACATACAATTGTTTTTGGTGAAGATATTCACAGGATTGAAGAAAGTCCTTTCCTTGAGGTGGAGTAACCCACCATGGGAAGTTTTCAACTGAGGAGGAACAGGAGCACTGTGCAGACCAAGCAATTATGTCCACTGTGGAGATTGGGTCAGGAGTCATCTCCCAGACTGCTCGTAATTTCCTTTGAGAAGCATAAAGCTGAGTCACATAGTTCTGTCTTTAGGATCTATTATAATATCTGTGCACAAAAAATAAAGTTTTGTCATTGAGATAATCCCATTGTGGTGGGGGAGGGGGGGCAGTTCAAGCCCTCATTAAAGAAAGATATAGGTAAAACTTTAAACCAACTGTCTTGTGTTTCTGAGTTAGCTTATGCAGATATCTGCCTCTTAATGTCATTAGTCTTTTCAAATTTCCTGAAGATTTGGGTTTCCAGGAACAGTGTAAGTGATATTCTATTCCTGCAGCTTTTGACACCCTTTGAGTTACAGCAGCTTTAAAAGTGGAGCGATTGTTGTCCTGAACTTTAGAGTTTAAGATTACATTTACATCATGAGAACACTAAGATTTTGCCCATTCATTAATCTCAGGCTTTAGTGGATACTGTTTTTGATGTGGAAGTAAGTGAGGATCTTTAAGCTTCATAAGGATAGGAACAACATTTTGTGCTCGACCCAGTTTTTCCATCAGCCCAAACTTTAGGATTTACATTTTGTTCAATTAAAGGGAGAGAAAAAGAGGGCTCCATATTCATGAAAACACAGGCATGGACCTTGCTCAGCATATCCCTCCCAAAAAAGGGTGAGGGAAACTCTGGCATGATCAGAAACTCCTATAAAAATAGCACAGAGTCCCAGTTGCAGCTTAGAGAATGACTGAAATAATAAAGTTTGGCTCATCCAGACAGTCCTATCACAGAAGTGACTCAGGGAGAAAAGGGCCAGGGACTTCAATAAACACAAAAAGTATATCGAAGGATTGGCCCCCCACAGGTATTAATACCTGCGATTCCTCAGGTGTAATTAGGATGGGAGCTTGTGTGGGGATCCACAGGCACCTTCAGTCCTGATTGTCTTGAGAGTCTGACCCCTGACCTATGCCTCTGGGGAAGTCTATCCTCCAGTATGGTCCCTTGCAGACCAGACATGGAGGCAAGTGTGGCTTAGGTGCCTGAGGGCAATCTCGCCTGGGGTGCCTCTCCTTTCCACAGTAATAGCAAGCCCATCCCTTTTCACCTTGGTCTCTCTGGGAATTTTTCTCAGTCTGTTTAAGAACAGTTCTGACAGCCATTGGGCTTCTGCCTATCCCTTTGTCCTTTTCTGCCTTTCTTTCTTTTCCTCATATTCCTTGCCATGATAGATGGTCTGAGCCAGTTGCAACACATTATCTAAAGACTGATTTCATCCATATGCCTTTTTTAATAGCTTATGCTATCTGGAGCTGATATGATATCTGGAGCTGATTGAGTGAGAAATCTATGTTTTAAAATCACTCTTCCCTCTTCACTTTTGGGATCAATCTTAGTGAATCTGTGAAGGGCTTCCCTCAGTCTATCTAGGAATTTACCAGGAGCTTCCTTCTCCCCCTGTTCTGTTAGCCAACTTAGCATAAAGTCTTAGCATGCACTAGCTTGAGTCCTTCAAGAATACATATGACAAAGTGGCTCTGTTATGGGGACTGCTTGGCTTCCCGTAGGGAGGAGGGCTATTTCATGTTCCCTCTTTCCCCTTGTCTCATGTTCAAGCCATTCCTCTCCAAACGTAGTAGCTTCCCCAAAACTCAAGCTCTTGAGTTAGGAGTCAGCATCTGTCCCAAGACATGCATTACATTTCTCCAAATAAGGTCATAAAGTAAAGAATTAGCCCCATAATGGCTTCTATGTCCTTTTTCTGGATTGTCTAGATAGTCCTGACCACAACTGGTATTGTTTGAATTTCTACCAAGACTGAGGCAACCCTTCCTGGAAGAGTGCCCTGACTCTCAACCTGTTCAGTTGGGAGCCCCAGATACAAGGGCAAAGTAAGAGGACAAGAGGGAGCTGAAGGTTTCACATCCAATTCTGTACCCTTAGGACACAAGTCTGGCATGTCTCATAGAGAGATAAAGAGCAACACTTATGTCACTTCTACCCATTTGTCTTGTTTTCTATAGAACAGGTATTGTTGTAAAACAGTATTGCAATAAAGAGACCCTTCAACTGTCCACCATTTGCCATCCTCCAATGGATGTTGTGGCCATGCAGTATTGCATAAGAAGATCAAGTGTGTCTTCTTTAAGCTCTGGGGATGAAATCTATGCCAGTTTTTCAGGATACAGTTCAAAGGAGTGAGGCTGGAATTGCTAGTTCCCATCGTTAGGGGATAAAAAAGTGACCAGCGCCATCTTTCTACCAGAAGGGTTCCTCCCTGCTCTAGATGGGATATAAGTCTAGACAGACTTTACATTGAAACTTTCCTTCCCTGGTCAGACTTAGTCTTTCCTTTATAAATGTAGGTGCCCTACTCATCTGGCCTGGCTCTATTGCTGAGGCAGGTTGGAGATGCACCTAGGGTAGACTTGATGGCATCTCAGACTAACTCCCAGTTCCTCATTGTTAAAACCTTGCTTACCTCTGATGCCACACAGGATGCAATCAGAGTAACATTCTGGAATGTCTCCCAAGCTAAGCTCACTGGGGGAATCATTTGTCTCTTGATTGCCTGTTCATGACCTTGAGTGTATTCCTGGCCATAGTAAGACAGGTACAAACAAAACTAATATGTTCCTTCTGAGGATCACCACACCAGTATAAGAGATAGCAAAAGAGACGGTGAAAGGCTGGAGGTGAGGAAAAATAATTTTTGTCCTCGTGTTATTGGGGCCAGTCCTTCCAGTTAATTCCCACAGGTTCCACAGAAAGAATATCTAAGGAGTTGGGACAAAAGCCACTGGAGAGTCTCCTCTGGTTCACTAAGAGCTAACATCATCAAAGGAAGAAGACTGCTGTACTTCCCATCTGAATGACATTTAACCAGAGAAATGCTCTTGGAGCTAGATCCCCACCTAGCTTCTGAACTTTCAACTCTTAGCAAGGGTAGGCACTTCCTGACTACCAATCTAAGTTTGGGACCTAAGTAACAGCACACAGTAACAGCATAGATCACAGGTCCCTTGAAAGTCTATGATTCAACATATTAGGTTCAGTTCAGTTCAGTCGCATCTGACTATTTGTGACCCCATGAACTGCAGCACACCAGGCCTCCCTGTCCATCACCAACTCCTAGAGTTCACTCAAATTCACATCCATTGAGTTGGTGATGAAATCCAGTCATCTCATCCTCTGTCGTCCCCTTCTCCTCCTACCCCCAATCCCTCTTAGCATCAGAGTCTTTTCCAATCAGTCAACTCTTCTCGTGAGGTGGCCAAAGTATTGGAGTTTCAGCCTTAGCATCAGTCCTTTCAAAGAAATCCAGGGCTGATTTCCTTTAGAATGGACTGGTTGGATCTCCTTGCAGTCCAAGGGACTCTCAAGAGTCTTCTCCAACACCACAGTTCAAAAGCATCAATTCTTCGGCATTCAGCTTTCTTCACAGTCCAACTTTCACATCTACACATGACCACTGGAAAAACCATAGCCTTGACTAGAAGGACCTTTGTTGGCAAAGTAATGTCTCTGCTTTTGAATAGGCTATCTACGTTGGTCATAACTCTCGTTCAAAGGAACAAACATCTTTTAACTTCATGGCTGCAATCAACATCTGCAATGATTTTGGAGCCCCCCCAAAAAAAGTCTGACACTGTTTCCACTCTTTCCCCATCTATTACCCATGATGTGATGGGACCGGATGCCATGATCTTCGTTTTCTGAATGTTGAGCTTTAAGCCAACTTTTTCACTCTCCACTTTCATTTTCATCAAGAGGATTTTTATTTCCTCTTCACTTTCTGCCAAAAGGGTGGTGTCATCTGCATATCTGAGGTTATTGATATTTCTCCCATCAATCTCGATTCCAGCTTGTGCTTCTTCCAGCCCAGCGTTTCCCATGGTGTACTCTACATGTAAGTTCAATAAGCAGGGTGACAATATACAGCCTTGACGTACTCCTTTTCCTGTTTGGAACCAGTCCATTCTTTCATGTCTAGTTATAACTGTTGCTTC
>SJYX01002812.1:97136-110152 GCA_006410675.1 Oreotragus oreotragus | reverse complement strand
TTCCTGACCTGCATACAGATTTCTCAAGAGGCAGGCTGGGTGGTCTGGTATTCCCATCTCTTTCAGAATTTTCCACAGTTTATTGTGATTCACACAGTCAAAGGTTTTGACATAGTTAATAAACCAGAAATAGATGTTTTTCTCGAACTCTCTTGCTTTTTCCTTGATCCAGCGGATGTTGGCAATTTGATCCCTGGTTCCTCTGCCTTTTCTAAAACCAGCTTGAACGTCTGGAAGTTCATGGTTCAGTATTGCTGAAGCCTGGCTTGGAGAATTTTGAGCATTACTTTCCTAGCATGTGAGATGAGTGCAATTGTGTGGTAGTTTGAGCATTCTTTGGCATTGCCTTTCTTTGTATTGGAATGAAAACTGACCTTTTCCAGTCCTGTGGCCACTGCTGAGTTTTCCAAATTTGCTGACATATTGAGTGTGGCTCTTTCACAGCATCATCTTTTAGGATTTGAAATAGCTCCACTGGAATTCCATCACCTCTACTAGCTTCGTTCATAGTGATGCTTTCTAAGGCCCACTTGACTTCACATTTCAGGATGTCTGGCTCTACGTGAGTGATCACACAATCATGGATCATGAAGATCTTTTTTGTACAGTTCTTCTGTGTATTCTTGCCACCTCTTCTTAATATCTTCTGCTTCTGTTAGGTCCATCCCATTTCTGTCCTTTATCGAGTCCATCTTTGCATGAAATCTTCCCTTGGTATCTCTAATTTTCTTGAAGAGATCTCTAGTTTTTCCCATTCTGTTCTTTTCCTCTATTTCTTTGCATTGATCACTGAAGAAGGCTTTCTCATCTCCTCTTGCTATTCTTTGGAACTTTGCATTCAGATGCTTATATCTTTCCTTTTCTCCTGTGTTTTTCACCTCTCTTCTTTTCACAGCTATTTGTAAGGCCTCCCCAGGCAGCCATTTTGCTTTTTTGCATTTCTTTTCCATGAGGATGGTCTTGATCCCTGTCTCCTGTACAATGTCACCCACTCCCAAAATGTACATTTTAAGGTGACAGGATTAGTTAGAAGGTTTCAGGAAGGAGAAGCATGTCTTCAAGCAGGATACATTATTGTTATATGATCCTTACTAAGGAATGTAGAAAATAAAGTTTGTCTTTTCCTCTTCCTTTAGATTTCCAGACCCTTATATGCCCCTTGAGAGCCTCGGACCCTTTTCTCCTTCTCAAGGATCCCAGACTTCTTACCAACCTGCCTAGGAATTGACTCTCTCCGTTATTATCAGGGGAAGTCACAGGATAATTCTCATTGGTCTGCCTGGTTCCTAGTGTCCACCTTTACATCCACCAATCTTTCCACAGGGATACAATGTGATAATTGGCGTAACCTGGCTCAAATGTTCAACTTTGTTGTCATATAGGACATAATACAAGATGACCATCCTGTAGGACCACAAATGAGTTAAATTCCAATTAACCAGTGAAAGAAGACTGAGGCACGGAATGAATAGCTTAGTTTGAATTTTTGTGTATGTAGGCAATGGCACCCCACCCCAGTACTCTTGCCTGGAAAATCCAATGGACGGAGTAGCCTGGTGGGCTGCAGTCCATGGGGTCGCTAACAGTCGGACAGACTGAGCGCCTTAACCTTCACTTTTCACTTTCATGCATTGGAGAAGGAAATGGCAACCCACTCCAGTATTCTTGCCTGGAGAATCCCAGGGATGGGGGAGCCTGGTGGGCTGCCGTCTATGGGGTCACACAGAGTCGGACACGAGTGAAGTGACTTAGCAGCAGCAGCAACAGCAAAACATAAGTACCATATATTATATTTATAAATACCTCATATGCTAATTAGAAGAGAATTTGAAAGTGAGTTTTGAGCAAGAAAATTCTGACAGAAACCTGTAAAAGTGCTGAGAATCTGAAAGAAAAGTGAAAGGAAAGGAAACTGGGAAAATGTTCAAGCATAGAAAGGCAAAAGTGTGTTTACATTGAAATCGTAATCCTAATTTTAGTTCCAACTGATACCTGATTTTTCACTGAAAATGCCTTTATTAATTAAGGATGTGATAAAATTCTGCCTAGTTTTCCCAACTTGAACAAGTTCTATTTCTCCAGGTCAGGTGAAATATATCTATATCTGTGCCGATGTCTATGTCTATAACTATATCATCTATATCTATATCTATACTATATCTATGTCAATGCATGTGTGCTCAGGCATGTCCAACTTTTTGTGACTCCATGGACTGTAGTCCTCCAGGCTCCTCTGACTATTGAATTTTCTAAGAAAGAATACTGGAGCAAGTTGCTATTTCCTACTTCAGTCTATATCTATGTATATATCCATATCTATATATATAGTTATAGCTATATATAGCTACAGTATATCTGTAGCTATCTATATGTAATCAAATCTGCTCCTGTGCCAGAAGAAATGCAGAGGAATAAAGAACAATCAAGAAGAAATATAAATGTACTTTTGTCAAATCATATTCTATCTCTGCTACTCTTTCCTCTATATTTTCTAAAACATTTAAAAATCTATATTTACAATATATTTAAAACAACATGGAAGTTTTCAGTGCTCAGTTTTCTTGAAACATATGAATAATCCAGTAAAAATGAGGGAGACAACTTCTTTTTAAAAAAAGAGACCACTTTTAGTACTTTCTAAAGTATGATGATAGATGGAACTGATTTTTTTTTTTACAAACTCATATTTTGTCCCCTCTGTTCCTTACATAATTGAGTGTTCATTTCTATAGTGATGAATGTATTGTATACTTCAAGGCAGTTCTAACTCTAATCAAAGAACTGAGAGTGTTCTAAACAAGAAATTACAGTAAATCTCATGTACATGTTGGTCCTTACAGCATGCTTACTCATGTATTCAGGGAACTAACTACACATTTTATTGTAGATTCCAAATTTCCTCTCTCAAAGCCACTAAATTACAATGATTTTACCATATTTCCTTTCCAATGTTGCTATTACCTTAGCTGGAAATGAAATACTTATAGACCCTAGTATAACAAGAGTCACACATTTTAAATGTAAGTAATCACCAAAGTTTGAAAGATAAGTGCTTTGCCTTTCTTTTTTCTTTTTTTAATCACTTCATTTGCTGATTAATTACTGGAGACTGAGTAGTGTCAGACAACAGAGAAAAACAATGTTTATTTTTTTAAGGTGTTTTTTCTTCAGCTTTGGTATTTTTTGTGAGATGTTGAGGTTCTTTTTCTTTTAAAACAGGGGGTAATATTTAGTGTTAGGGGTGAGTGGCACCAGAGTCATTTGGATTTGTAGTCATCATCAACTTAAAACATTAATAAAGGGCAAAAAATTGAAATGATGATAATGAGGTGTATGTTGAAGAACAAATAGATGAGGGAATCCATGGATCAATGAGAAAAACCACATATCTTGCTGCTCCAGGTTATTTTAGTGTGTCTCACCTGAGGCTGCTTGTGCTCTCTCCATCAGTCTCTTGACATCCTCTCCTACAGACCATTTATCTTCCCACCTTAGCCCAGCTCTCATTCTTTTCCACAGGTGAACTGTGCACAACTCACTCTTCTGACTCTCAAGAGAGCACAAAGGACGGATGCCAGAGGATTTCACATGGAAATTTGACAGAGATCTAACCAGTCCATTCTAAAGGAGATCAGTCTTGGGTGTTCTTTGGAAGGAATGATGCTAAAGCTGAAACTCCAGTACTTTGGCCAGCTGATGTAAAGAACGGACTCATTGGAAAAGACTCTGATGCTGGGAGGGATTGGGGGCAGGAGGAGATGGGGACGACAGAGGATGCGATGGCTGGATGGCCTCACCGACTCGATGGACGTGAGTCTGAGTGAACTCCGGGAGTTGGTGATGGACAGGGAGGCCTGGCATGTTGTGATTCATGGGTTCACAAAGAGTCGGACATGACTGAGCGACTGAACTGAACTGAATTGAAAGCCCAAGATGGGGAAATAGTGGAAAAGGTGTCAGGCTTTATTTAGGAGGGCTCCAAAATCACTGCAGATGTGATTGCAACCATGAAATTAAAAGATGCTTGCTCCTTGGAAGAAAAGTTATGACCAACCTAGATAGCATGTTGAAAAACAGAGACATTACTTTGCCAACAAAGGTCCTTCCAGTCCAGGCTATGGTTTTTCCAGTGGTCATGCATGGATGTGAGAGTTGGACTGTGAAGAAAGCTGAGCACTGAAGAATTAATGCTTTTGAACTGTGGTGTTGGAGAAGACTCTTGAGAGTCCCTTGGACTGCAAGGAGAAGGGGATGACAGAGGATGAGATGGCTGGATGGCATCACTGACTTGATGGACGTGAGTCTGAGTGAACTCCGGGAGTTGGTGATGGACAGGGAGGCCTGGCGTGCTGAGTGGAAACGGTGTCAGGCTTTATTTAGGAGGGCTCCAAAATCACTGCAGATGTGACTGCAACCATGAAATTAAAAGATGCTTGCTCCTTGGAAGAAAAGTTATGACCAACCTAGATAGCATGTTGAAAAACAGAGACATTACTTTGCCAACAAAGGTCCTTCCAGTCCAGGCTATGGTTTTTCCAGTGGTCATGCATGGATGTGAGAGTTGGACTGTGAAGAAAGCTGAGCACTGAAGAATTAATGCTTTTGAACTGTGGTGTTGGAGAAGACTCTTGAGAGTCCCTTGGACTGCAAGGAGAAGGGGATGACAGAGGATGAGATGGCTGGATGGCATCACTGACTCGATGGCCATGAGTCTGAGTGAACTCCTGCAGCTGGTGATGGACCGGGGGCCTGGCATGCTGCAGTTCATGGGGTCGCAAAGAGTTGCACATGACTGAGCGACTGAACTGAATTGAAGCCCAAGGTGCCTGTTCCATTAGGTTCAGTTTTAAATTTCATTGTGCCACTGATCAACAAAGAAAATTAAACAATCACCTTCATGTTTGGTCTAATTAGCCCAGTAAGCATGCAAAACTCAGTTGTCTCTGTTATGTGTATTAAAGATACATATATCTTTAAATCTACATATATATGTATACGTATATTAAAGGTATAATCCAGACAACAGATAAAACCAAAATTTGAAATACCTTATAATTTGGTAATTCTCCAGAAGATATATTTTATTATAGTTTTTGTGGGCTAACTGGCCACATAGAATGATTTATCTTGATCTGAATTTTAAGACAATAGGTGGATTTTGAACAAATATGGGGACAAATATGGTGTCAGCTAACAAGAAAAGGGAGGCCTGGTGTGCTGCGATTCATGAGGTCACAAGGAGTCGGACACGACTGAGTGACTGAACTTAACTGAACAAGAAAAAAACATTCTTTAGCTGTAATTTGACATTTGATTTGTCTTTCTGTATAATCAAATTAAGATACATAAAATACAATTTTTAAAATTTTCAATAAAATATTAGGGAATTGTCATTGAATACATGATTATATGTAAGTGATATTTATTAAAGCTAGTTTATATTCTAATTAATGTAATGCATAATTTTCACTCAATATAAGTTATACAGTCATACACAGTCCAAAATATGCCTGATGCCAAGGGAAATTTGTATCAGTATTTATTATAATGATACATAGAATGACAGAACTAAATAAACTGACTGCACATGACTCTACATTAGGGATCATCACCACCATCGACATATCATAGTCATTATGCCCTAAATCACTTCATACACTACTGTATTAATTTAATATTATCAATAACTATTTGACTTATATTTAATTAATTCCATCTCAAATATAAGAAAACAGGATTCAGAGAGATTAAGTAACTTGTCTCAAGACACACAGCTAAGAAAATGGCATGTGTTAGGATTTGAATAGAGTTCTCTCTTATTCTAGAGTTTTCTTTATCAATCACTACCAGACATTCTACCACTCCTCCTAGGAACTCACTTAATGATCAAGACATTCATTCGATTTTACTGACTTCTTACCTGAGCCTGTTGCTTTCCTTGCATGGACAGTCTGCATGGAAATTCTCTAACTTATCACTTCTATAGCCAACTGTTTTTTTTTTTTTTTTTAACTATATGTGAAATATAGCTCTGAATTCCTTACTTAAAAATTAGGTCAACTTAGCTGAAACTGATAAAAAAAGTCTTGGCACATGAGCTTTACTTTTTTTTTTTACTCAGAGTATTATTCTTGCCACATCATAAGTGGAGTGGCTTTTATTTCTTAGCTTATGCACATTATCATTGCCAAAATTCAATGTGTTATAAGATTTGAAAATTAAATACTACCTGAGTCATTGCAACATGAAGGTCAGTTAGATTTTTTCTGCAGAGAACCCATTCTCTAGGAACCACATCATTTTTTGATACCTTGGGTTCTATTCCTAAAATATATGAACCAAAAGAGAGGCAAAATAAGGAAAAGCTGGATCAAGATTTACAGAGGGCAAATATCATTAGAAGGATTTACAATCCAATTACATAAATTCTAAGAGACTAGCCAAATTATTGAGGTTATTCATATCATTTTACTAGAGCAGAATGTCACTGTATTAAATGAAGGAATGATTAGCAAGACCTTGACAGAACAGTTAGAGATCTTCCTTCTAATGTGGTTTAATTTGTTTATAAAGAGTTTCCTGAAGCTAGTAACAATTGTCATGCTTTATTATGATAGTGATTTCTTTTTTCCTTTAAATTCAACCCTCAAATTAGACTTTTGAGTAAATATATGTGGGATTAATGTTAATGCACTTACTTTTTGAGGATAAGATGCATTTTTATTTTTAATTGTTTTAACATTCTGTAACTAGTGAGCCTTAGAAAGCGTCACTACGAACAAAGCTAGTGGAGGTGATGGAATTCCAGTTGAGCTGTTTCATATCCTAAAAGACGATGCTGTGAAAGTGCTGCACTCAATATGCCAGCAAATTTGGAAAACTCAGCAGTGGCCACAGGACTGGAAAAGGTCAGTTTTCATTTCAATTCCAAAGAAACGCAATGCCAAAAAATGCTCAAACTAATGCACAATTGCACTCATCTCACATGCTAGTAAAGTAATGATTAAAATGGCTGTCTGGAGAGGCCTTACAAATAGCTGTGAACAGAAGAGAGGCAAAAACCAAAGGAGAAAAGGAAAGATATAAGCATCTGAATGCAGAGTTCCAAAGAATAGCAAGAAGAGATAAGAAAGCATTCTTTAGCAATCAATGCAAAGAAACAGAGGAAAAGAACATAATGGGAAAAACTAGAGATCTCGTCAAGAAAATTAGAGATACCAAGGGTAAATTTCATGCAAAGATGAGCTCGATAAAGGATAGAAATGGTATGGACCTAACAGAAGCAGAAGATATTAAGTAGAGGTGGCAAGAATACACAGAAGAACTGTACAAAAAAGATCTTCATGATCTAGATAATCATGATGANGAACATAATGGGAAAAACTAGAGATCTCATCAAGAAAATTAGAGATACCAAGTGAAAATTTCATGCAAAGATGAGCTCGATAAAGGATAGAAATGGTATGGACCTAACAGAAGCAGAAGATATTAAGTAGAGGTGGCAAGAATACACAGAAGAACTGTACAAAAAAGATCTTCATGATCTAGATAATCATGATGATGTGACCACTAATCTAGAGCCAGACAACTTGGAATGTGAAGTCAAGTGGGTCTTAGAAAGCATCACTACGAACAAAGCTAGTGGAGGTGATGGAATTCCAGTGGAGCTATTTCAAATTTTGAAAGATATTGCTGTGAAAGTGTTACACTCAATATACCAGCAAATTTGGAAAACTCAGCAGTGGCCACAGGACTGGAAAAGGTCAGTTTTCATTCCAATCCCAAAGAAAGGCAATGCCAAAGAATGCTCAAACTACCGCACAATTGCACTCATCTCACATGCTAGTAAAGTAATGCACGACATTCTCCAAGCCAGGTCTCAGCAATACGTGAACTGTGAACTTCCTGATGTTCAAGCTGGTTTCAGAAAAGGCAGAGGAACCAGAGATCAAATTGCCAACATCCGCTGGATCATGGACAAAGCAAGAGTTCCAGAAAAACATCTATTTCTGCTTTATTGTCTATGCCAAAGCCTTTGACTGTGTGGATCACAATAAACTGTGGAAAATTCTGAAAGAGATGGGAGTACCATACCACTCAGCCTGCCTCTTGAGAAATCTGTATGCAGGTCAGGAAGCAACAGTTAGAACTGGACATGAAACAGACTGATTCCAAATAGAAAAAGGAGTATATTAAGGCTGTATATTGTCATCTTGCTTATTTAACTTATTTGCAGAGTACATCATGAGAAACACTGGGCTGGAAGAAACACAAGCTGGAATCAATATTGCCGGGAGAAATATCAACAACCTCAGATATGGAGACGACACCACCCTTATGGTAGAAAATGAAGAGGAGCTAAAAGCCTCTTGATGAAAGTGAAAGAGGAGAGCGAAAAAGTTGGCTTAAAGCTCAACATTCAGAAAAAGAAGACCATGGCATCTGGTCCCATCACTTTATGTAAAAAAGATGGGGAAACAGTGGAAAGAGTGTCAGACTTTATTTGGGGGGCTCCAAAATCAGTGCAGATGGTGACTGCAGCCATGAAATTAAAAGACGCTTACTCTTTGGAAGGAAAGTTATGATCAACCTAGACAGTGTATTCAAAAGCAAAGACGTTACTTTGCCGACCAAGGTCCGTCTAGTCAAGGCTATGTTTTTTCCAGTAGACATGTATGAATGTGAGAGTTGGACTGTGAAGAAGGCTGATCACCAAAGAATTGATGCTTTTGAACTGTGGTGTTGGAGATGACTCCTGAGAGTCCCTTGGACTGCAAGGAGATCCAACCAGTCCATTCTGAAGGAGATCAACCCTGGGATTTCTTTAGAAGGAATGATGCTAAAGCTGAAACTCCAATACTTTGGCCACCTAATGTGAAGAGTTGACTCATTGGAAAAGACTCTGATGCTGGGAGGGGTTGGGGTCAAGAGGAGAGGGAGACGACCGAGGATGCGATGGCTGGATGGCATTACGGACTCGATGGACGTGAGTCTGAGTGAACTCCGGGAGATTATGATAAACAGGGAGGCATGGCGTGCTACGATTCATGGGGTCGCAGAGAGTCGAACACGACTGAGCAACTGAACTGAACTGAACTGAAACAAGTACAACTCCACAGCATATTCTTTTACAAATAGGTATTATTTTACTGCACAAAACATGATATAATTAAACACTCAAATGATAACATTTTACTGTGAATCATCAACCAACTAAGCTTCTGTTTTCATTGCTGCTCTGACTAGAAGCTATACAGAGAGGAAGATGGAGAAAGTAAAATGGAAAAAGTGAACTTACATTAAAGATTACAAACAATGTTTTTCACATTAAACTTCAAAGTCACTCTTGCCTTTGAACTAATAGTCCTCCAGTATAGCAAAATAATGGGGATGGGAAGTTAATGAGGAAGGATAGTTAAGTCTTTTAAGAACTTATGCATACATATCTCTAGAGAAATTAGAGCATATTATATATGGAAATGTTTGATTGCTAATTAGGACTGCTGCACAGTTCTGTAACAAAGCCTAGCTAAGGTGTCTGAAGCTCTGGTTTCCATTTTCTGTCAACTTCTGAAACACTGCAGATTGTGAGATTTTCCTTAATGTTTTATTATGCTCCTTTTCTCTAATTTCATCCACAGAAAAGCCTTAGAAGTCTTAATTTTTTTTCAGTAGGGATGATAAGAAGTTTGTATGCACACTGATCCATTCATCAAAAATTATTTTAGTTAAATGCCTATGAGAGGTAGGTCCATCTAAGTGAAGCCTTGAACACAAGAATCAAGGCTCCATTCCTAGGGAACCTTAAGGCAGTGCAGAGAGAGAAACAACAAATGAATAAAAAACAAAACAATAAATGTATATGATGTTTTCAGATTGAGATAAGGTTGCAATGAATTAGGACTCATAAATAAAATGATTGAAAGATATAGTATTCCATTGTTAGGAAAGGGCTTTATGAAGAATTGGAATTTTCATGTTCTTTTTGAAGAATATGAATTTTGGAAAGGATTCAGCTTGTATTAAATAGAAGACAAAGCCAAACAAAAGAGATAAGGGTGGATTTAAATGTTCAAGAAACATCCCTGCCATGTTAAGTCTGATCAACTTTTTTTTTTCTTTCTACAGACTAAATAGAAGCAACCAATGGCAACTTTGAAAGTTGCCTGTTAAATCTGGAAGAACCAGGTTTTCAGAGGGCTTGAGCTACTTAATTACAATTAGAAGCAAACAATAATCAGGAAAATGGGTTTCAGATTTTATATGAGCCAAAAATATTAATTTCAAACGTGTGTGTGTTTACTCAGTCGTGTTCAATTTTTTGTGACCCAGTGGACTGCAACCTGCCAGACACCTCAGTCCATGGGGATACTCCAGACGAGAATACTGAGCAGGTTGCCATGCCTTCCTCAGGGGATCTTCCCAACCCAGGGATAAAACATTGGTTTCCCACATTGCAGGTAGACACTTTACTGTCTGAGCCTTCAGAGAAGCCCCAAGAATTTCCTGTAGTATGTGTCAATTACAAATTGGCACTTGCCAAGAACATTTGCCAGTGATTGAATAACAACAGCAAGGGTGTTTGCCATCTGTCTCTGCAGAGACTGAACTCTGTGCTGCTGCAGCTACTCACCTTCAACACCCTGTGAGGGGAATTCAGCTTGGAGAATGAGGCAATCTGTGCTCCACGGAAACTGGTAGGACAGATCTTTAGATAGATATTTTCAGGACATGATTTCATGATTCCAATCCTTGCCTATTTTAATATCTAGAAAATCACTTAGTCTATTTATGGTGACATCAGCTCCTCATGATTAGCAGAAAACCTTTTGTAAAGTAAAGACTTGATTGCATTGAACTCTCCTTTTACCAAAATCTTATATATTGACCTTCACCCTCTGCCTCTTGGGAGCAGTCTCTCAGAGCTGACTGAAGTACTATCTCCTGGACTGAAGTCCTCATTTTGCCCCAAATAAAACTTAACTTGCAACTCATTTTGTTCATCTTTTTAGTTGACATATATTTCTGCAACTTTGATACACATTTATTATATTTAGGTAATTTAAAATTTTCTAAACTAATAGAGTCAAAAATTTGGATTTTGTTTTGAGAGCAAAGAGAATGTACTGTGTGTCTTGTGTGCTCAGTTGTGTCCAACTCTTTGTGACTCCACAGACTGTAGCCCAACAGGCTCCTATGTCCATGGGATTTTCCAGTCAAGAATACTGGAGTGGGCTGTTTCCTTCTCCAGGGGATCTTCCCAATCCAGAGCTAGAACGTGAATCGCCTGTGTCTTCTGCTTTGGCAGGCAGATTATTTACTGCTGAGCCACCAGGGAAGCTTTTAGTGAAAACAGTGAAACCCTAAAATGGTTGCATATGTTGTCCATGATGAAAATAAGAACTGATTAGGGAAGACACTGGTATACTTAATTTCAGGACTCAGTTCCAAGCATAGCCTGTGATCTCCACTAGCTTATTTTGTTTTAATCCTTCAATTATTTATCATCTCAGATTAAGTTTGAAAATGAAAATGAAGTCAATCAGTTCAGTTCACTTCAGTCACTCAATCAGGTCTGACTCTTTGCTACCTCATAAATCTCAGCACGCCATGCCTCCCTGTCCATCACCTACTCCCGAAGTTCACTCAGACTCACGTCCATCGAGTCAGTGATGCCATCTAGCCATCTCATCCTCTGTTGTCCCCTTCTCCTCCTGCCCCCAATCCCTCCCAGCATCAGAGTCTCTTCCAATGAGTCAACTCTTTGCATGAGGTGGCCAAAGTACTGGAGTTTCAGCTTCAGCATCAGTCCTTCAAAATGAACATCCAGGACTGACCTCCTTTAGAATGGACTGGTTGGATCTCCTTGCAGTCTAAGGGACTTTCAAGAGTCCTCCAAAACCACGGCATCAAAAGCATCAATTTTTCGGTGCTCAGCTTTCTTCACAGTACAACTCTCACATCCATACCTGACTACTGTAAACAACCATAGCCTTGACTAGACGTACCTTAGTCGGCAAAGATGTGTCTCTGCTTTTCAATCTGCTAACTAGGTTGGTCATAACTTAGCCTCCAAGGAGGAAGCATGTTTTAATTTCATGGCTGCAGTCACCATCTGCAGTGATTCTGGAGCCCCAAAAAATAGTCTGACACTATTTCCACTGTTTCCCCATCTATTTTCCATGAAGTGATGGGACCGGATGCCATGATCTTCATTTTCTGAATGTTGAGCTTTAAGCCAACTTTTTCGCTCTCCACTTTCACTTTCATCAAGAGGGTTTTTAGTTCCTCTTCACTTTCTGCCATAAGGGTGGTATCATTTGCATATCTGAGGTTATTGATATTTCTCCTGGCAATCTTGATTTCAGCTTGAATTTCTTCCAGCCCAGCGTTTCTCATGATGTACTCTGCATACAAGTTAAATAAGCAGGGTGACAATATACACCCTTGATGTACTCCTTTTCCTATTTGGAACCAGTCTGTTGCTCCATGTCCATTTCTAACTGTTGCTTCCTGACTTGCATACAGATTTCTCAAGAGGCAAGTCAGGTGGTCTGGTACTCCCATGTCTTTCAGAATTTTCCACAGTTTCTTGTGATCCACACAGTCAAAGGCTTTGGCATAGACAATAAAGCAGAAATAGATGTTTTTCTGGAACTCTTGCTTTGTCCATGATCCAGCGGATGTTGGCAATTTGATCTCTGGTTCCTCTGCCTTTTCTGAAACCAGCTTGAACATCAGGAAGTTCACAGTTCACGTATTGCTGAGACCTGGCTTGGAGAATGTCGTGCATTACTTTACTAGCATGTGAGATGAGTGCAATTGTGCGGTAGTTTGAGCATTCTTTGGCATTGCCTTTCTTTGGGATTGGAATGAAAACTGACCTTTTCCAGTCCTGTGGCCACTGCTGAGTTTTCCAAATTTGCTGGCATATTGAGTGCAGCACTTTCACAGCATCATCTTTCAGGATTTGAAATAGCTCAACTGGAATTCCATCACCTCCACTAGCTTTGTTC
>SJYX01002812.1:54260-85262 GCA_006410675.1 Oreotragus oreotragus | reverse complement strand
GACAGAGGAAGAGATGGCTGGATGACATCACTGACTCAATGGACGTGAGTCTATGGACAGGGAGGCCTGGCATGCTGCGATTCATGGGGTAGCAAAGAGTCGGACAGGACTGAGAGACTGAACTGAATTGAACTTAGATAGTCTGTCCCCTTGAGTATTACTATATCCAGTGACTCACTGGTAACAAATAAAGCACATCAAAAGTCATGGGAAGTCACTCCCAAGATAAGATTATTGTGACTTCCAGCTCTCTTCCTCTTTCTCTCTCTCTCTCTCTGTTCTGGCTCTGGGAGAAGCCTTTTGGAGAGGGTCATGGGGAAGGGAACTGATGTCTTCCTTTACCTATCAGTCAGTTTGGACCTGAGAATAACCAATAGCCTCCTGAGTGAGCTCAGAAACCCATCCTGCCTTAGCTGAGACTGGGCATACTGCATCCATTCCTCCAAACTTGTACTTCAGCCTCCAGAGAGATGCTAAATCAGAGGCACAGCAAAAGCTACACTTGGATTAGCAACTCAGAGAAATAACAAATACTTCTTGTTTTTAGTTACTATGTTCTAGATAATTTATGACAGTGTATAGATAACTGCTACTACTGCTAAGTCTTGATGAAAATGAAAGTGGGAAGTGAAAAAGTTGGCTGAAAGCTCAACATTCAGAAAACTAAGATCATGGCATCTGGTCCCATCACTTCATGGGAAATATATGGGGAAACAGTGGAAACAGTGTCAGACTTTATTTTGGGGGGGCTCCAAAATCACTGCAGATGGTGACTGCGGCCATGAAATTAAAAGACACTTGCTCCTTGGAAGAAACGTTATGACCAACCTAGATAGCATGTTGAAAAGCAGAGGCATTGCTGTGCCAACAAAGTTCTGTCTAGTCAAGGCTATTGTTTTTCCTGTGGTCATGTATGGATGTGAGAGTTGGACTGTGAAGAAGGCTGAGTGCCAAAGAATTGATGCTTTTGAACTGTGGTGTTGGAGAAGACTCTTGAGCGTCCCTTGGACTGCAAGGAGATCCAACCAGTCCATTCTGAAGGAGATCAGCCCTGGGATTTCTTTGGAAGGAATGATGCTAAAGCTGAAACTTCAATACTTTGGCCTCCTCATGAGAAGAGTTGACTCATTGGAAAAGACTCTGATGCTGGGAGGGATTGGGGGCAAGAGGAGAAGGGGACGACCGAGGATGAGATGGCTGGATGGCATCTTTGACTCGATGGCCATGAGTCTGAGTGAACTCTAGGAGTTGGTGATGGACAGGCAGGCTTGGTGTGCTGCAGTTCATGGGGTCGCAAAGAGTCGGACACTACTGAGTGAATGAACCTTACTGAACTGCTAAGTCGCTTCAGTCATGTCCAACTCTGTGCGACCCCATATACAGTAGCCCTCCAGGCTCTGCCGTCCCCGGGGTTCTTCAGGCAAGAATACTGGAGTGGATTGCAGCATATTTTTTAGCTAAAATTCTCTAGAAATATTTAGCAGCATACCACTTTACTTAAAATTATTCAATGTATTATAAATTTTTTTAATTTTCTTCACAAAAAATATTTGTCACATGTATATATGACATACACACACATAGTTTATTTTATATCAATATGATTTTTCTCTTCATCAAAACCTGAAAACTAAAGCAACTGTTCTTGTGATTGAAAAAAAGTACTATCTTATTAGGGAAAAATTGGTAATCAACTAGTAGTAATAACCATGACTATAGTCATCTGGTAAGATTTCTGAATTATTTTTCTGAGGATTTTTTCCAATACTTTCAGTATCACTCTACATAGGTGTGTGAAGATAAAACAATTTCTGAAACTATAGCATTGACATCTGAATATTAGTAGAGCTTTTAAGTTTAAAGGGGAAAAAGTTGTGACTATATGATAAAACAGTAGTTTGATGTATTTCCAGATTCTAAAGCAGCTTTCTGGTCTAAATTTAGAGAAGCTGGCAGTGGATCAAATGATAAATGAGGATTTGAGAAAGCAATTGTTTTAGACACATATTTGAGCCAGGAGAATGCTGGCAAAATTAACCTCCTTACAATACTATAAAAAACAGAGAAGAAAGCAAAAAGCTTTTTGACACTGAGCTCCATCATATATAATATGCTACCAATAGGTAACTTACTTTTTTTTATTTTAAAAGTATTTTATTTGTGATTATGACTGATTTTATAGCAGTCCTAATGAAGATGACAAAAAATACCTGTTAACGTTTCTAACAGTAAGAAAAAAACTTACATAATAAGGGTGTGTAATAAGCAGCTCTCTGCCTGTAAATTCTACAATTTCTTAAAAGATACAAACCACTAACACTCAAAAAAGAAAAATAGATAACCTGAAAATTCTATATGTTTGTCAAAGAAACTGAATTTGTAGTTAAAAATCATCCCCCCCGCAAAAAAAAAACAGGCCCAGATGCTTTCACGAATGATCTCTTGCAAATAGTTAAGGAAGAACTATTACACAATCTGTCTCTGAAAATAAAAAGTGAGGGAATACTTCCCAACTCATTTTATGAAACCAGTATTATATAACAGCAAGAAAAAACACATTTCAGGAAAAGAAAATTACAGATCACGATTATTCATGGACTTAGATGTGAAAACCCCCAACGAAATTTAACAGCCCCAACAATGTATTAAAAATATGTATACCATGACCAAATGAGTTTTATCCAAGGAACACAAGATTAGTTCAACATTTGAAAATTATTGTTACTGAGAAAACCAAATAATCAGAAAAGACATTTAACAATATTCAATATCCACCATACCCCTGGAGGAGGACATGGCAATCCACTCTGGTATTCTTGCCTGGAGAATCCTCATGGACAGAGGAGCCTGGTGGGCTACTGTCCATGAGGTCATGAAGAATCAGACACAACTGAGTGACTAAGCACAGCACAACATCCATTTATTTTTTTTTTAACTCTAATTAAATTAGGAGTCAAAAGGGACTTCCTTAACCTGATGAAGAGCATCTTCACAAAACAATAGATAATATATTTAATGGTGAAAACTATACAGTTTCTTCTAAGATTGAAATAAGGCAAAAATATCTTCCCTCACCACTCCTATTCAGTATCATACTAGAAGCTGTAGTCAGTGCAATAAGTCTATAGAAAGAAAGAAAAGGCATACATATCAGAAAAGAAGAAATAAAACTCTATTTACAGAAACTGCTCATCTGCATAGAAAATTCCAAAGAATCTACAAAAAAAAACTCTAAAATATAATGAGTTTAGCAAGATGGAGGGAGACAAAGTTAGCATACACAGTTCAGTTCAGTTGCTCAGTCGTGTCCGACTCTTTGCGACCCCATGAATCACAGCATCCCAGGCCTCCTTGTCCATCACCAACTCCTGGAGTTCACTCAGACTTACGTCCATCGAGTCGGTGATGACATCCAGCCAATCTCATCCTCTGTCGTCCCCTTCTCCTCCTGCCCCCAGTCCCTCCCAGCATCAGAGTCTCTTCCAATGAGTCAACTCTTAGCATAAAAATTCTTAAGCAATACAGTGATGCTTTCCAGACAAGTCTTCTCTTAAAGAAAAACTTAGATTTCCCCTCATATTCCCTGGGTACAAGTCCTTTCATCTGGCTTAATTTTTGACCCCAGACCCAGAAGGACATACTAATATAAACTTTGATATGGGAATAACACAACAAACAGTTTCTGTATATGATAATTCCAGTGATCTAGTGTGGAACTTTGGAGGAGAGCTATTTAGACTAGATTCATTGTTTTCCCTTCTTTACTATTCTTATCCTCTCTCCATATATACACATTTATGGAAAGTAAACTTTTATGTGAAGCATGAATAAGATGAGGTATGGCCTAGCTTTTCCTTTTTGACTGTTAATTGGGAAAGACACAAGTAGGCTGATAACTATTAGATTGATGTCATAAGTTAAAATACCCAAGAATGGACCCAAAACTTGTGCTTTCACATGGCAGAGGGGGTGGTGATACTCAATAACAGAAAAGGAACAATTGGTTAGGTCTTCACAGGCAGAATTGCACAGTAGTTTAAAAAAAAAATTCTCCATTCCATGCTTAATTTTGCAATTTGTCTTTGTAATTCACTAGTTTTCTGTTTTGGGAGAAATTGTTAAAATCCCTTTCATAGTAGTTATCTCACTTGGGAAATGGAAATATTACTACTAATCCAAATTCTTGTTGAAAATATTTTATCAAGTAATATTCTAAACTATTTAGAGGAGTGACTGTGGACTTACTCTGTTGGTTTTGTTATTGTTTATTTTCTAAGTTGTGTCTGACTCTTTTGTGATCTCCTGGACTACAGCCCACCAGACTACTCTGTCCATGATATTTCCCAGGCAAGAATATTGGAGTGGGTTGTCATTTCCTTCCCCAGGGGATCTTTCTGACCCAGGGGTCCAGTACAAATCTCCTGAATTGCAGGTAGATTCTTTACTGCTGAGCCACCAGAGAAGTCCCATAGATGGACTTAAGATATTCTAAAAATAGAAAAGAAAATGGAGAGATGTATGTTTTATCAAATTGAGCATGCTGGTTAACTGTTGCTCCATATCAAGACCATAAACAAGCACTGGCTTAAAATGTAAATAATGTGTGGAAACTCATGAGTCTGTAAGTTACTGTTAGAGGTTTAATTGATCTAGGCTGTACTTTGCTAGACTATAGATGGGAGTGAGGAAGTTGAGGTGGGACACAACTCTGGCTCTGTTCCAAGCGTCTCTTATCTTCCTGGAATCATCACACTCACCTCTGAATGTTCTTCTCATTGCTGTATCAGAAGCAAAACTGAACAAGGAAAATCATGAAAGGCCTCCAATGTCTTAGGCTTGGAACTGTCACAACCTTAGATCCGCCTAAATCTATTGTCTAAAACAGGTAACATGACCGAAAGGCAAGCACAGGGTGGAGAAATATAACTGTCTCTTATACACATCTAGATGTGTATAAGAGACAGGTACTGGAGTGGGTTGCCATTTCCTTCTCCAGAATCTTCCTGGAATCATCACACTCACCTCTGAATGTTCTTCTCATTGCTGTATCAGAAGCAAAACTGAACAAGGAAAATCATGAAAGGCCTCCAATGTCTTAGGCTTGGAACTGTCACAACCTTAGATCCGCCTAAATCTATTGTCTAAAACAGGTAACATGACCGAAAGGCAAGCACAGGGTGGAGAAATATAATCTGCAGTGTTGGGGGGCTAAAAACTGCAATGTCACTCAGCAAAGGGTGGGACTATAGAGTGAGATATTGGTACTGAAAATGCAACCCACCTATCATTAAGAGAAAAGGTCTTGCAAGAACATTTTGACATAAACAGTATTATTAACTCAATGTTTGATTATAAAAATTGGCAATCACAAAGAAGACAAACAAAAAATTATATTATTTACAGAAAATTCACTTGGAACTGCCATATTTCAATTTAAAAAGATAAAAACATCCAATAAAAATATGGAAAAGGAGATGAAATATGGAGAAACCACTAGTCTCAGATTTTTCAAGATGCAGTTTAAATAGATACAAATTTTCTAGTAGCCATTTTATCAATGCAATATAAAAGTCATTAAAGTTATTTCTATTGTGCTTATTATTCCTACAATAAATCATGTTCTATAAATCTTACCTAAAAGAGGGGTGATCATGGATGCTCACAAATATTGATATATAATATCATGAATTAAAATAAAATTTACAATAGTAAAAATCTTGGAAATAGGTAAATTTTGTTTCAGTGGGGTATGGTGAAATATATCACAAGTAATCAAATGAATGGGCATGTAGAAATTAAAAATTCTTCAAAATATTTTGTTAAGTTGACAGTTTTTCAAACTATATCAAAATTAAGGAACAAGGTTAAATATAGGCACCACTCTGGATAGTCATAATACATGTGAATCTATTAAAGACTGAAAAGTCATGCTGTAAAAATAAAATCAAAACTGCATTTCCTAAGCATATTTGGCATCATATTCACCAAATCGTTCAAAAAGCCTATTAACATCTGATTAATCATTACTCAGTAGGACATAGTTCTTAGAATCATTACACTAAATTCACCAAATGCCTGTGGACATGCTCAGTTGTGTCTAATTCTTTGTGTCCCCATAGACTATAGCTCACCAGACATCTCTGTACGTGGAATTTTTCAGGCAAGAATACTGGAGTGGATTGCCATTTCCTTCTCCAGGGGATCTTCCAGGTCCAGGGAACAAAACTGCATCTCCTGCATCTTCTACATTGGCAGGCAGATTCTTTATCACTTGAGCCATCTGGGAAGCCTGAAAGCAAGTTATAAAACAAATTATTAAGTAAAATTATACATGATCGCATGGTGATATCTTAACTGCAGAACATTATTTCCTAAGATCATTAGGAGCTAATGATATTCCTGCACAACTTATATACTTAAGATATGCAATACAACAATATTATATATATCCATATATGTGTGTTTATGGAGAGTGCTTGAGAAAGAGAGAAGCAGGTTAGTAGATAAATACTTTAAGTAAGTTTCACATGAAAGGTAAAGTTTAAATTCTGGAGTTGAGTAATCCAAACTTATCCCTGCCAAAAAATGAAACCTCCTTTCCTTACAATCTAGAGGTTTCATGATTTTCTATAATGAAAATGTATTCTTTATGTGATCAGGAAGTCATAATTATAAATGTAAAAGTACATATATTTGGAACTTGTATGTATTATAGCATAATTTTCTATAATTAATATGCATTATTTATGAATAAGAAAGTAATAATTGAAAATGTAAAAGTACATGAACTGGGATTTATAAATTAAAATAAAATGGAAGCATGGCTGAAATTCTTAATGTTCCCTAAAACTAGCTTATGAATATGTGAAAATAAAAATGATGATAATAATATCAAGTAATCCCGCCAAACATTTCCTTATAAATTGAGCTCTTTCCTAGCATTCTCACCTTTAAATACTGCCTTTTCTTTATAAAAGTGTTCTTAAATATGTTTTAAAAATTCTTTCAATTTATTTAAAACCTATGTTTGTTCTCTAATTTATCCAGTTGTGACAATCTCCAATTGTCTGAATTATTGTTCAATAATAGTTCATAGGTTGAGTTTAAAACTGTATCTTTAGTGGATAAATCATTTAAAAAATCAATAATCTAAGGGTTTTTTAAGGCAAAAAAATATAGCCATAGGGATTTTTGTGGTAATTCATACTAACAGAGAAGATAAGGATGTTAGCCAGCTTTGATAAAAACTGCTGTGTTTTGGAAGCTTTCTTTATATTATTGTTCTCTCATACTCTGTAGCTCCATAGGCATCTCATAAAGCTTTACCTGGACAAAATAGTGAAGGCAAGGCCAGCAGCCGCAATCTCAACACAGGGCTCCAGAAGGTCAGACGTGAGGGAGAAGAAACTAAAAACCACAATGTTTTGTGCTGAGTGGGAAAATGCAGTTTTTGCCTGTTTGTTTCCTAGCTCTGCAAAGCAGCAAGACTCAATTTAGAATAAAGTGATAAGTAGATACAGAGAAACAACATGTTAAAATATATCATTGTTTGAATTTTATCTCTAAGATTATTGCTTTATTCATTCACTAAAAATATTTGAATGTCAACTCTATGGTCAACATTGTGCAAAAAGCTCCTGAAAGGGAGTGAATTTCTTTCACTTTTCAGGTCTAGACACAAAAAGTAGTTGATTTCAGAATGTTTTCTATTATGCATCATGGAGAAGAATAAGTAGGTTGGAATGTAAACCATAGTAAAGCTGCTGCTTCTTAAAGATGTATGAAGCTGGTCTTTGAACAGATAAGGGCTTGTTCAAGGGTTCCTGAGAACAGAAAAGAGAGAGAGGGAAAAAAAAAAAAAAAGCAACACGCATGAAAGATATTGGCTCTTCATCCATGCCAGAAACTAGCTTCCAAATCATTGCAAGAACACAGCTTGAGTTTCAAAGAGCTTGAATTGAGTGTTCATCTGAGCACCTGGATGATCAGAGGGCCAACTGGGTTCATACCAAGACCTGGAAGCTCTGATTTCAGAAGAGCTCAGCAAGACAAGATGACTCCTTATCCCCATGACAATTCCGAACCATGAAGCTGGATATGTAAAAGATTATTCTTTTGAAGGATTTGCAGTTTCCACATCTACTCTATGAATTAAATTGTAATTGCTGTGCTTCCACACTCAGTAGTGACTAACTCTGTGCAATCCAATGGAGTGTAGCGTGCCAGGCTTCTCTGTCCATGGAATTTTCCAGGCAAATTACTAGAGTGGGTTGCCATGCCTGTCTCCAAAATTAGAATTACTTTCCCCCTTAACTTTAAGTTGAGAGTTTGCACAAGTTAGAGCATTTGGTTGTCTGAAATACATTTTCTGAGCTGTGATTATTGTGAGAATAGTTAGAGTGTTTATCCATAGCCTTTTTGTGAACTGATATGGCATGCTTTAGTACTTCTATTTTTAGTGGTTGTAATTGCTTCTCAATATTTTCCCTCTCCTTCAATTCATCCAAAAAGAAATATCATGTTGAGTTTCAGCAGCTATATTAGCTAAAAAGTGTGGTAGTCACTTTTCAAGAAATACGTGATCTTTGGAATTTACAAAGTTTAAATATCTTTGTGTATATTGAAGTAACATTTTATACATTATTATTCAATTCTCATAAGCAGAAGTGATCTTAAAAGTAAGGAAAACATTTATTCATTCACTGATAACTTTTTCATGTCCTTTTATCACACTCTTCTCACTTTAGTAACCCTTTGATATTGGTCTGAAACAATATGTAGATGCTTCTAAACTTACTGATGAACAGAACACAAAGTTTTCTCTGGTGGCTCAGTGGTAAAGAATCTGTCTGCAATGCAGGAGATGAACGTTTGATCCTTGGGTCCAGAAGACTCCCTGGGGAAGGAAAGAACAACTGTTTCCAATATTCCTGGTCCAATGTCTTGGATTTTACCTTGAGGTCTAGGCTTACTCATCCTGGCTTGAACACTCCAGTAACTGTGCTTTTCTAATCTCAGGTTAACCCATTTTGGCTTCTTGTTCCTGCAGCTGGCCCGAAACACTGACTATCAGAAGCCTCCTGGGCAGGCATTACCTACTGAATCCAATGCAATCACATCTTACCTTTCCCAAGTTCTGGAATGTTGCCTCCTCAATATAAAGGGCTTTTTCTCAATACTCCATTTTAACTGAGCCAGCCCTTGTTATGAGGAAAATTAGATTTTCCAAGGTTCTATTCAGCCGTGTCCCTAATTGAGATAAAGTTCCTAGTTAAGGTGCTAATTATCGAATACAGGATCAGAGATCTGGGGAGTTCTGTTGGACTTCAGGGTTCCCCCAGTCAGAGACCTAGAGATGCTAAATTACTTATTCCCAGTCATCAAACGTTATGGCTACAAGTATGTTTAAAAAATAGGACCTGTGAGTTCAGTCTAACTTGATTTTTTTTTAGAATTATTCTCCTGAAGTAATATGTTCATTTATTGATAGTCACAGGAAGTTTCCAAAGTGGTGATTATGAATGAAGACATGTAGAAACTTCCTACGGAGAAATTTTTCATTGTAGTCTTCATTCTGATCTCCACACATGTGAGTGAACAGCAGTCGGCTTCATTGATTCACATGCTCCCAAGTACCTGTGACATGGCTCAGCCCTAAGCCACACAGTAAAGTCAACAGGAGTTGTTGTTGCTATCTTATCACTTTTGGGTGCTCAGTATCTTTGTCCTCTAGTCATTCCCTTTAATAAAACAACTATCAGGCAAAGGTTTGATCTCATTTATGAATATCTTTAGAAAGGAAATAAAGCACTCTGACTACTGTCAGATAGAAGGAGATAAAATAGGCTATTAACAGGATCATATGTTCTCCTGTTGAACATAAACAATATTACAGACTATCAATGTTAGACAAAGTCACTAAGGGCTGATGATAATCAAGACACAAAGACCACTCTGTAATTATATTTGATTTCATACTCAGTCTTTCCAATGAATGAATATTTTTAAAATCATGTACTTGCTACTGCTAAGTCACTTAGACGGCATCCCACCAGGCTCCCCCATCCCTGGGATTCTCCAGGCAAGAATACTGGAGTGGGTTGCCATTTCCTTCTCCAATGCATGAAAGAGAAAAGTGAAAGTGAAGTCGCTCAGTCTGTCCGACTGTTAGCGACCCCATGGACTGCAGCCCACCAGGCTACTCCGTCCATTGGATTTTCCAGGCAAGAGTACTGGGGTGGGGTGCCAAATTGCTTCCATTTCTGACAGAATCAAATACATTAAAACTATATTTCATATAGACTATTTGAGACTAAATAGTTAAACTATCCCATCACATTCTCAAATCTTATGAGTCATTCCTTACATCTGAGATGACCCAGAGTCCCTTAAAGTGTGGGCTCCCCTTCAATGGAGAGTCAATAAGCTCAATTTAATTCAGATAAAGATGTGATCAAGGTGTCATGAGAAGAGGGAAATAACAATCTTATAATGAAAATATAAAAGCTACACTTGTAGGGGTTATTTCAATTTAAAACCATAATTTTACAATGAACTTTGCTTTTTCAGCCTGAAAAAATATTCTATTCACCATAGAATAAAAGGAAGTATTTTGAGAAAACAGTTTATCCAATATCTCTGAAATGAATCATACTACGTGTTATCTTAGACTACCTACAAATTACTTTGGGGTTCTGTTGTATGAAGATGTTACACAACCAGTAATTTCACATACACCATGTGCAGAATAGACTAGATCCCCAGCAAGCACATATTGTCAATAACAGTGGTTTATTTTACCATTCATAAAACAGTTACCGAGTACCTGTTAAGTATGAGGTATTTGTAGCAGGTGGAATTCTACAGTAAAAAGGGTTTAGAAGAGACATTTAAAAAAAATTAACGTGTAAAAATTCAGCAATGGAAGTGAGATTAAACAAAACAAACAAACAAACAAACAAAAAAAACAAGTTGCACTATATTACAGAATGACAATTTTTTGGCCAATTAGTAGGTAGCTCTTAAACAAATATTGTCCATTAAAATATTCTGCATTGCCCCAAAATGTTCGTCTTTTATATTTCACTTCTCCCATCTACTGGATACCAGATGCTCTGATGTCACCTCAGACTGGGTGATAGAAGTTGCAGCATATCTTAAAGGATGTGACAATTAAATGCACATGCTCAGTCTCTAAGTCATATCTGACTCTTTGTGACCCCATAGACTATATAGCCGGCCGGTCTCCTCTGTCCATGAGGATTCTCCAGGCAAGAATACTTGAGTGGGTTGCCATTTCCTTCTCCAGAGGATCTTCCCAACCCAGGGACTAAAACCAAGTCTCCTGCATTGTAGGTGGCTTCTTTACCACTGAGCCATCAGAGAAGCCCTAACAAGTAATAAGAATACTTGAGTGGGTTGCTATTTCCTTCTCCAGGGGATCTTCCCAACCCAGGTCTCCTGTAACCCAGGGATCGAACCCAGGTCTCCCACATTGTGGATAGACGCTTTACCCTCTGAGCCACTATGGAAGCCAAGAAATACCAAAAACATGCTAATAAATTAACATCAAAGTAAATTTTAAAATCTTATTTGTTTTACTTATTTATTCAACAAGGACTTGAGGTGGTCCTCCATATCCACAGGTTGCACATTCCCAGGTACCCTGTGCTGACTCTACTAGGCCATTTGATAGAAGAGTTTTGAGCATTCACAAATGTTGGTATCTGTGAGGAATCCTAGAATCAATTCCCTGAGAGGACTGAGAGAGTGTACTTACATTGTAGGGATTTCTTCATCTCTCTCTGCAGGGCTGCAGTAGTCTGATAGCTAGCTATTGGTTCTCCTTTCACTTTTATTTATTTCAAGACAGCCTTTGTTGATTTGTTAATTCCTTTCTTTGTCACTCTTAATCCCATTGTGATTAAGCATCTCTCAAATTCATGGGCAATTTTCATTCTGTTTCGTTGCTTCAGAATTAAATTGTCCCTGGTGTTAAAATCCGTGACACAAGTAATCAAAAGTAAGAGAGTAGAGAATTCTTGGATGTCACCAACAAGAAAATAGACAAATAAAATCTGTGACAGGATTTTAACATTTACAAAACACTGGGAAACTACATGTCAGAATTTGCATAAGTATCTCAAAGTCTGTCATGGCCTTTTTCTTGAAGATGGTGTTATTTATTCACAGTATTAGGCAAAGATCATATTTTAGTCTCTTTTCTTTAAAACTAAATATATATATATATTACAATCAAACACAAAGACTCACACATGACTATTCACATAAACACATATTAACACACACTCACCTAAGATATTGTGTTCAAAGGTGGTGGGAATACAGCTATAAGCAAATTGTTTAGGGAAGATGTAAAGAAGATGAAAATGTATGTTAGGGTCCAAGAGAGAAGAGAAACAGAAAGGGAAGCTGAGATGAGAGGGATGTATTAATTTAACCTTAACTGNCTCACACATGACTATTCACATAAACACATATTAACACACACTCACCTAAGATATTGTGTTCAAAGGTGGTGGGAATACAGCTATAAGCAAATTGTTTAGGGAAGATGTAAAGAAGATGAAAATGTATGTTAGGGTCCAAGAGAGAAGAGAAACAGGAAGGGAAGCTGAGATGAGAGGGATGTATTAATTTAACCTTAACTGAGGTCTTGGCATTGTGCATATGTGCATGGATGTTCAGTCTCTCAATCATGTCTGACTCTTTGCAACCCTACAGCCTCTAGGCCACCTGGCTCCTCTGTCCATGGGATTCTCCAGGCAAGAATACTGGAATGGGTTGTCACGCCCTCTTCCAAGGGATCTTCCCAACCTAGGGATTGAACTCGGTCTCCTGCATTACAGGTAGAGTCTTTATGTCTGAGCCACCAGGGACATGAATTTGAACAAACTCTGGGAGATAGCGAAGGATAGGGAAGCCTGGCGTGCTGCAGGTCATGGGGTTACAAAGTCAGACATGACTAAGGGAACAGCAACAACAGAGAGAAAGATGAGTACTAGAAATATTAAATAACACAGCCTGGATACCACAAACTCAGATTGCCTGACTCCAAGAAAGCATTTTCTCCACTAATATGTCTGATGTAAAGCCTACAACATGGTTGTATGTTACATAACTGACTAAGCTTCTATCTTTAATTTTCAGCTTTGAAATCTATTAAAAGATGTACATGTAGGCCCTCACCATTACGTGAGCTCAAATTCATCTTATTATCTTTGGCTGAGAGCCTCTTAATCCAAACTTATGGTTATGCCTCTGTCTTATTTGCATTGATTCACTCTCCATCAAAATTTTCTTCACATTTATGGAATTAGATGTCTTTTAAATACAGCTTCAAATTCTTTGAAAATTCTCAATCTGATTGGCTGGCTTTCTAGTATGTGTTTTACAAGTAAAGCAGATTTGATGTAGCCAAATTCGTGCTTCAACCAAACTAAATTTTCTCAGTGACTGCTCTTGCTTTGGTTATAACGCCTTTCTTCCAGAGGAAGATTTGGATCCTTCTCTATCTTGAGTTTTTCTGTCTTTTTCCTTTTTTAGGCAATTACTTGGTACTTTTGCATTTAAAATACCAGTTATGTTTTCCCTTTGTTTCCACACCTATAAACATCATTAAGGTTAAGCTGTTATTATATGTTAACAAGACTACTGAAATAAGTCCATCTTTTTCTAGTCACTCTTTATACAATTCATTATACTCAGAAATGGTCAGATAAATGTCTGCATACATGATATATAAGTAGAATAGTCCTGTTTAAAAGCTATCTGAGATTCTTTCTTGCCTAAGACGATTCCAAATCTTCTGTCTTGGGCCTAAAGATCTTTCAGTGTTACTCATGGGATTCCTTCATTCCAGAATACATTACTGCCTCTGTTACCAATGGATGCTTCCCATTTGTCCAGATGCAGTTGGAACCTCACTCCTCCTTGTCTCACACAGTCAAGAATGATATTTTTAATTATGCTTTAATATTGAACTTCATTTATACCTTTCTCAAAGATTTGTCAAATGCTTCCTTTGGGAATGAATGTTGGCTTTAACTCTGCTCCATACTAAAGGGCAGGGCTGATATCATTCTTGATGCTTGCTTGGTCAATGCCTGTCAAATGGATTTCTCCAACATCTGGCCATTAACATTAATTGCTGGGTTCACTAGAAACAGAGCTTAGAATATACTGAGGGAGTACTTTCAGATCAAAGAGTAAGATCAAGGTTGGGGAGAGGATACTAAATGTTGACGTTGTCTCAACTGAAGATAGATGCCACCTGATTTCACAGGGAGCTTCCCTGGTAGCTCTGATGGTAAAGCATCTGGCTGCAATGCGGGAGACCCAGGTTCCATCCCTGGATCTGGAAGATCGCCTGGAGAAGGAACTGGCAACCCACCCCAGTATTCTTCACTGGAAAATCCCATGAATGGAGGAGGCTGGCAGGCTGCAGTCAATTGGGGTCACATAAGCGAACTCTAATATTTTGGCCACCTGATGTGAAAAACTGACTCCTTGGAAAAGACCCTGATGCTGGGAAAGATCGAAGGCAGGAGGAGAAAGGGATGACAGAGGATAAGATGGCTGGATGGCATCACCTACTCAATGAACATGAGTTTGAGTAAACTCTGGGAGCTTGTGATGGGCAGGGAAGCCTGGTGTGCTGTAATCCATGGGGTCACAGAGTTGACACGGCTGAGTAACTGAACTGAACTGAACTGATATCACAGGGATCCTAGGAGTACAAATCACACCACAGAGTTCTTTCCACCTATGGCAGGGAAGATGGACTTTGACAACCTTTGTGAATTCACCATTGTTCTGAAGCACCTTCCTACTCTTGGAGGCAGAGGTATGTGACCTCCTGGGTAAGGCAATTCCTATTGGAATGCAAGGAATCCCCAGAGAAAATGGCAGCTGAGTCATTAGCATCAGCTACTGTGTGTGTGTGTGTGTGTATGTGTGTGTGTGAACCTGATCAGGTTATCCAGCCACGGTACCAGCCATGTCAACCACAATATATCTCTTGTACCATTCTTATCAGCCTTCTCTCATTGTTTCAATTTGTTTCTTTTATTAAGTTGGTTCATACAGACACTGTTTCTTCAGGATTTTAATCACAATTTCTAAGAAAACTTACATGAATCAAGTTCATGAGATAAAGTATTCTTCTTGCTGCAACACTTGATTTTGAATTTTTACATAATACTCATCACCCATCTTCCACATCCTAGATTTCCTTCCTTTTAGTTGGCATTTTTCTGATCTAGCATGAAGGACCCAAGATCCTCAAATGGGAGTCATAGGTTTAAACTTAATGGAAATATTACTGTGCCCCCTGGTGGAAGTGTTTCCTATGACAACTGAGACCTTACAGAACCTAAAATTAGTGGAATGCTGCTAAGTCACTTCAGTCATGTCTGACTCTGTGTGACCCCATAGACGGCAGCCCACCAGGCTCCCCCATCCCTGGGATTCTCCAGGCAAGAATACTGGAGAGGGTTGCCATTTCCTTCTCTAATGCATGAAAGAGAAAAGTGAAAGTGAAGTCGCTCAGTCTGTCCGACTGTTAGCGACCCCATGGACTGCAGCCCACCAGGCTACTCCGTCCATTGGATTTTTCAGGCAAGAGTACTGGGGTGGGGTGCCATTGCCTTTCCCAAAATTAGTGGAATAGGAATCACTTAATACTTCAGGTTGGAGATGGAAATTACAACCTACTCCAGTAGTCTTGCTTGGAAAATTCCATGGACAGAGCAACCTGACAGGCTATAGTCCATGAGGTTGCAAAGAGTTGGACATGACTGAGTGATTAACACAACACAATACTTCAAGTAAACCATTGGGTGCTGATGAATCAAACACTTCCACTCCTATCCCTTGATTTCTAGGGCTGTGTATTCTACTTCTTGGAGAAATTACATGATGCAGTGATCAATTAATTTTAAGGCACTATCTTCAAGTAAGCATCATAAAAGTGTCCTCAATATATAGTTCCACTGTTATGTAAGGTTGGAAGTTTGCAGATAAACTCAAGAATCCCTTCAGGAGCTTAAGCCAAATGCAATCATGTTTGACTCTTGAATTTCTTTTACATACTCCATATATTCCATCATCACATCCTTTTTGTTTTTTATTCAAAATATATTCAGAGTATGATTACTTCTCCCTGGCCCCATTACTAACAGTATCATCCAAACCACAATAACCCTTCACTTTTGAGCCATCAAAGTGGTTCCTCTATATTGTATCCTTGTCCCAACACACAACTGTACACCTGATAGCATGCTTGATCCTTTCTAAAGCAAGTTGGTCCATAGCACTTTTCTGCTCACACCCTGCCAGTGGCTTTCCTTCTTGCTCAGGGTAAAACCCAAAATTTCTTACAGGTGTCTGCAGGGCAGACCTTATAATCAAACAAATTACATTACAATCACAGGTACACATCTCTCTCTCTCTTTTTTTTTTTTTTTTGTCTGTGTTAAATAGACAAACACACAGAGTTGTTTGTGGCTCACATATCCTATGAGAGTATCATATAAGTTGGTGTTTGATAATATAATTGTAGCAGTGCCTGGAACTGGAATACTACTGCATAAAGATTAGTTAATATATTTGCTGCTTCTGTTTTTTTTATAGCTGCTGTATTTCTTGACTTTAAAAATATCCTATTATTTAAACAAAAATGTTTTTATGTCATAGAATTTTCAAGAACATGGTATTTAATTGCTAGTTTATATTTCATCTGATAACATGCCATTTTAATTTATTTCATCTATTCATAGTTATTTGCTCCAATCTATGTATAGCAGTAGCTTGGTATCGCTTCATTGAAACATAAGTTTATCTGAGGCAGGATGTAATAACATAAAACAAGTTACATATGCATAAAACATTTGATTGAATATGTTATTCTCTCTGACAATCCCACCAAAGGATATATTTATTTCCCTGACTTCATGCTTATATACTCAGTGCTGTAGTAAAACTTTTCTAATGAGAGACTTCTAATAGGGAACACTATGAACAAAATCTTATCTGTTTCTCTTTTTCACATAATATGCTAGACTTAAGGAGATACAGGGTCCAAGTAGAGGTTAAATTTTAGTTCTTTCTAGGTAAATTTTATACTCACCAAGGGTGCAATGTACTAGAAATAATGCTGCTGTCCACTCACTTCCCAGCTAGTCATGATTAAAAAGTAATTACATGAACTTCACAAGACATCAGAGACTAATATCTACAGAGGATATCAATAGCATTTGTTCCATTTACAAAGTAACAAAAAAGTGAATATTTTCCAGAATGAAACATTCAGTAAATCATAATAAAATGAGTATATATTTATTTTTAAATCTTAAAATACATTATACTTTTAAATAATTGTATTTATTTTAATGACTACCTAATTTCCCTAATATCAGATAAAATTAAATTAATTTCTACCATATCACCACCTTCCTATCAATGCCAATATTTTACCTCTGTTTTATTTGCTCAGTGACAAAAGTTCATTATGATATGTGATGTAGGCATTAATTACTGAGATAAGAATTAAAAAAAAACACTCTGATATTCAGAATATCAAGATATAATACAGATTTCCTTGTTTATCTTATAATTTTATCAGATTTTATTAACATTTATATTTCACCTAAATTAAGATGGGAAAAATAGGTCTTCTGTCTTTGAAAGGGCACTATGCTACATTAGTATTCTTATATATATATTTACATGGATAAATTATTTATTCCCTTGAAAACTAGGGGATAGAGGCAAAAAGACGATAGGTTGTTTACATTCTTTTTAATGTAGGACTTTCTTCTGAACCTAGGAAAAAAGAATGTCATAGAGTGGGTCAAACAAACAGAGAGATTTCTCTTCCAGAAAATAATTTGTAATAAGATTAATGAGTTGCAAGAGAACAGTCCCTGGAGATTCAATCTTGCTCTATTCTTGTTCTTTTTGGTCTCACATGCTGAGTATCTGTAACTAGAACTGAAAAGTTGAGCTGGGAAATCTACTCATTATAAAATGGTTTAGGTCTCCACCAAGCCCTATCATCCACTTGTACTCCACTTCCAGTCACACACACACACACACACACACGTTTATCTAAACTTTCTAAAACCTGGTTTCCAGGAAACCATGTTTCAAAAGAATTTCTTTTTTTTCTCTCTTTTTCTTTTCTTTTTTTTTTTTAATTATGAGAGTATAATAACACATTTACAGGAGACGTGGAAAATACAGAACAAGATTACATATAGTTCCACTATATTCAAAGTATCACATTTCTATTAGCATACATATGGTAGATTTTTTTTAATTAACTTTCATAAGGAGATGAAAATAATTGATTGATCTGTACACATGTTAAAAGATTGAGTCCCTACTCCCATCAGACTGAGAGAAGCATTACTATTTCATTATGTTCTACTTTTTCTACTCTTTAAGGAGATGACAGAATTTTTAGGAGTGTCTACTCACTGAGCTCTGTGGTCTGTGAAGAGTAAATCTTTCCCTGCTCAGCAGTTCTGATGTGAAAAATGGAATTAAAATAAAGGGAATGGTGAAAAGAACAAGAAAAATGAGGACAACTTTAATTTGGAAACTTAAAGTAATCTGTCAGTTATTGTTGTTCTATTAAATAAGCTATTTCTGGCATGCATAACTGAATATCTTCTACCTGATTGTTTCTTTCCCTTTGGAAATT
This sequence comes from Oreotragus oreotragus, assembly GCA_006410675.1. NCBI lineage: Eukaryota > Metazoa > Chordata > Mammalia > Artiodactyla > Bovidae > Oreotragus > Oreotragus oreotragus. The sequence continues at coordinate 66,535 of SJYX01002812.1, read as the reverse complement.
CATTCATTCAGCATCTTTGTTTCTTTTACATATTAAGCATTAGTTTCAAATGTTAATTGACATTGATATATGTTACCTGCATGTGTTTTTATACCATAATTTAAAAGTCTATTTTTAGGGGATAAAGAATAGTATAATAGCTCTGTGTGTATGCACATGTGTGTGTATGTGTTTAGTCACTCAGTCATGTCTGACTATTTGCGACCGCATGAACTGTAACCTGTCAGGCTCCTCTGTCCATTGAATTCTCTTGGCAAGAATACTGCTCTGAAGACGTCTTAAACATCAAGAGGCACTTGGAAAATGAATTTTTGATGAAAATAAAGAGATGGAGCTTAAAGTCAATAAACTTTTAAAACTAATTCCTTGAAGTCTCAAAAGTGATATAAAATTAAATTTTAAAATTCAGTGATATATTTAATAGGCCAAATTTTTGTTTCAAATCTTAATATTTTAATGGTGTTGAATTAAAGACAGAAAGAAATTATCAGAATATAGATAGATGTGTTATAGCCAAGGGTATTAGTGCACATCACAACTTTAAAAGAGGGCAGAGAGCTCAGGAAACTGCTTGTTCTGTAACCTAAATCAACCTAAATTAAAAAAAAAAAAAAAACCCTTATAATGAGTGTGGGTTCTTATATCACCTTAGTAATTTCTTGGCAGTTTTCCCAGATTATGCTTCATATGCATGATTCTTTTCACTTTGTTCATTGTTTTCATTATATAAATTATTTTAAGCTATTAATTTTCTATTATGCATATGAATATGGTTCACTAAATATGCTGAAATCTCAATACATTATCTACTTTCTGAGAAAAATACAACATGCCACTGACTTTGTAAGGAGTGTTTAGGTATTAATGCCTTATGGACTCATCCATGTACCCACATTCTATAGTGATTGTAACATCTACAGCCTTGAACTCAGTCTCCATGATGTCTGTTGTATGTTCACTCGTGTCTGACTCTTTGTGACCCCATAAACTATAACCCTCCAAACTCCTCTGTCTATGGGGTTTCCCAGGCAAGAATACGGGAGTGGTTTGCCATTTCCTTCTCTAAATCTCCATAATAATAAGACTCAATCACATGTGTAGTCTTACCCTATGATGAGCCTGCTCACATAGTCAGTGCCTTAAGCCAGTTGGATCCTTGCTGTTGCTCTCCAGCATGCCTTCTGTGTTTTCCATCCTTCTTGATATTATCTCTCTATCTTCCATTCTCAACAATTTTGGCCTCAGAAGATATATATAGAAAGGATATATAGATATATATACACTGTGTTGAGCTTAGTCGCTCAGTCATGTCTGACTCTTTGTGACCCCATGGACTGTAGCCTGCCAGGATCCTCTGTCCATGGGGATTCTCCAGCAAGAATACTGAAGTGGGTTGCCATGCCCTGAACCAGGAGATTTTCTCTAACCCAGGGATCAAACCCAGATCTCCCACATTGCAGACAGATTCTTTACCATCTGAATCACCAAGGAAGCCCAAAAATATGGGAGTGGGTAGTCTAACCCTCTGCAGGGGATCTTTCAGACCTAGGAATCCAACTGTGGTCTCCTGCATTACAGGTGGATCTTTACCAGCTGAGCTACCAAGGAAGTCCATATCTTAAAAATCATTGAGAATCCTCCAAAATCTTTATTTATGTAGGATGAATCTACATAGCACCATATTTAAAATTAAATTGAAAAAATACTTTGAATATTTCTTTTAAGCATAATAATAATAAATCTCTTAAATTTTTAATAAAACATACATTTATCAAAATAACTATGTTTTCAAATATAACTAGCAGAGGAGATTAAATTTTTGCAAGCCTCCTTAAAATTTAATTCAACTGAAGACAGATACTTGCTAATATCTCTTGCATTCAAGTTGTAATACATATTTTTGGAGAAACATATAATGAAAAGGAGACATTACAGAGAAATATTAGAAAATGAGGAAGAATTTACTTTTTATCAGATAATTGTGAATATTCATCTTTGATTCTACAGCAAAGGATTACAATTTACAATGTAAAATATGAAACAATATCATTTTAAAACTCTATTCTNACATATAATGAAAAGGAGACATTACAGAGAAATATTAGAAAATGAGGAAGAATTTACTTTTTATCAGATAATTGTGAATATTCATCTTTGATTCTACAGCAAAGGATTACAATTTACAATGTAAAATATGAAACAATATCATTTTAAAACTCTATTCTACTAAAAATCCATTGGTTTCTCTTACACCTTAAATGTACTTTTTGCCACACATGATTTTGTTCCGTCATGCAGTATTCATTAGGAAAATATGGGTTCATTAAGTTGTGAACAGCCTGAAAATGTTATTATATGCCTTCTTAAATATATAAAAGACTCATATTCATTAATATTATCACCAATATTATCAAAATTATCTCTAAGTGGCCAAGTCATGGAAGCACATACAAGCCTTCAAAAATATGAATTTTTGTTTCAAAATTTTACTTTAATTAATTGCAAGAGTGTTAATTTTCTTTGAAATGACAATGAGTATTCAACTTTGAGGAAACTGAAATCAATTTTTGACTCCTTTTCTTCTCTGTTTTCACTCTTAAGGTAATATCATCATTTTAAATAGCCCCACAATTTTAAATACAATCTATATGTAGAAAACTTTTATACCCATATTTATCTTTTTCTTTTTTAATTTGGTCATTTTGTTCTGTTTTAATTTTGACTGTGTGGTAGTGAAAGATACAGTGACAATGAGCACTTTGTGGTGTCCCTCCCTTGAGCTGTGCTATATCACAAGCTGTTTTACCCACTAGTGATTTAGCACCGTCATGGTAAAGGTCAACACAATGAGAGCATATCAGAATTTAGCATTGCTATGAAAGCAATTCTTACTTTGAAAACTCCTTGGGAGAATTTTGGGGATCATACTGAAGTCCACATAACACACTAAGAAGGACCTCTGGCTTATATGGATACCATTTTCTCTGCTTAAGATTTCCCTTGCACTTCATCTTTTCCAATCCAAATTCTTCTCATCCTCAAATCTTAAGATAATTTTAAATACAACTTCCACTGTGAAATACTTCCAGAACCTTCAAGTTCATAGTGATGTCCTTTTTGTATCTAAATATGTAAATATTTACACTGTTTTCTGGAAACAAGAAGATGAAATGAAAGATACATTCTCTGCCCTTGTCATGCCACGTTCTATTATGGGATATGTTATTTGTTGTTTTTCAGTAACTAAGTCATGTCCCACTCTTTGTGATGCCATGGGCTGCAGCACATCAGTCCTCCCTGTCATTCACTATCTCCTGGAATTTGCTCAAAATTATGTTCATTGAGTCAATGATGCCATTCAACTATCTCATCTTGCATCACCCCCTTGTCTTCCTGTCTTCAATCTTTCCTAGCATCAGAGTCTTTTCCAATGTTTCAGCTTTTGACATCAGGTGGCCAAAGTATTTGAGCTTCAGTTTTAGCACACCAGTCCTTCCAATAAGTATGCAGAGTTGATTTCCCTGGAAGTTCAGTGGTTGAGACTCCATGTTTCCACAGCAGGGGGCACACATTCAGTCCCTGGTCAGGAAACTAAGATCCCACAGCCTGCATAGTATGGTCAAATATTTAAAATGTATAACCAATAAGGACTTACTGTATAGCAAAAGAAACTGCTCAGTATTATGTGGCAACCTGGATAGGAGTGGAGTATGAAGAAGAATGGATATATGTACATACATGGCTGAGTATCTTTGCTGTCCACCTGAAACTATCACAAATACAGCATAGTTAATTGGTTATACTCAAATACAAAATAAAAAGTGAAAAAAACAAAACTTTAAAAATATACCTTTAAAAAATGTGATTTATACAGATGTAGACAAGCAAGCCACACTAATGGAGCATAAAGACATGATTTGAAAGATGACAATCTTACAGCCACAAATTACCATGCAAGATAAATAATATTCCTAACAGGTGGAAATGCAGTGTGGAGAAAGGGGTCCATGCAACATAAGGAGAATATCCAAACCTATAGAGGATGACATGCCAGTAATAGTTTTCATGGATTTATAACAAGATGTAAGGGATAAGGAACAATGGCTAATAAAACAGTTTTTTGAAGTGAATTAAAGTCACTAATAAAAAAGATCTTCACAACCCAGATAATCACGATGGTGTGATTACTCACCTAGAGCCAGATATCCTGGAAAATTACATCAAGTGGGCCTTAGGAAGCATCGCTATGAACAAAGCTAGTGGTGATAGAATTCTAACTGAGCTATTTCAAATCCTAAAAGATGATGCTGTAAAGGTGTTGCAATCAATATGCCAGCAAATTTGGAAAATCAGCAGTGGCCACAGGAATGGAAAAGGTCAGTTTTCATTCCAATCCCAAAGAAAGTCAATGCCAAAGAATGCTCAAACTACAACACAATTACACTCATCTCACATGCTAGCAAAGTAATGCTCAAGATTTTCCAAGCCAGGCTTCAATAGTACATGAATTGTGAACTTCCAGATGTTCAAGCTGGTTTTAGAAAAGGCAGAGGAACCAGAGATCAAATTGCCAACATCTGCTGGATCATCAACAAAAGCAAGAGAGTTCCATAAAAACCTCTACTTCTGCTTTATTGACTATGCCAAAGCCTTTAACTGTGTAGACCAGAACAAACTGCAGAAAATTCTTAAAGAGATGCGAATTCCAGAACACCTGACCTGCCTCCTGAGAAATCTGTATTCAGGTCAAGAAGCAATAGATAGAACTGGAAATGGAACAACAGGCTGGTTCCAAATCAGGAAAGGAATATGTCAAAGCTGTATATTGTTAACCTGCTTGTTCAATTTATATGCAGAGTACATCATGAGAAATGCTGGACTTGATGAAGCACAATCTGGAATTAAGATTGCCCGGAGAAATATCAATAACCTCAGATATACAGATGATACCACCTTTATGGCAGAAAGCAAAGAATAAAGAGCCTCTTGATGACAGTGAAAGAGGAGAGTGAAAAAATAGGCTTAAAGCTCAACATTCCGAAAGCTAAGATAATGGCATCTGGCCCCATCACTTCATGACAAATAGATGGGGAAACAGTGGAAACAGTGACAGACTTAATTTTGGGGGGGCTCCAAAATCACTGCAGATGGTGAATGAAGCCATGAAATTAGAAAATGCTTGCTCCTTGGAATAAAAGTTATGAGCAACCTAGACAGTTCATTAAAAAGCAGAGACATTATTTTGCTAACAAAGATCTGTTGTAGTCAAAGCGATGGTTTTTCCAGTAGCCATGCATGGATGTGAGAGTTGGACTATAAAGAAAGCTGAGTGTCAAAGAATTGATACTTTTGAACTGTGATGTTGGAGAAGACTCTTGAGAGTCCCTTGAACAGCAGGGAGATCCAACCAGTCCATCCTAAAGGAAATCAGATGCTTACTTTGATGTATTTTCCAAGAATCAAAATATAAGATATATGTTTAAGGAATAATAAGAAAAAGCACATTGGTTTACACCTCTTAAGTGAAAGTCTCTTTTCCAAGATATTCATCCTCATTAAGAGAAACATATTTCTAAAGCTTATGAGTTTGTACACATAAAATACATAGTTTGTTGCATGCTACTATACTCCAATAAATCATTAGAATAATTCACAAACACACACAGCAGTTAAGGAAAATCTAAGCCTTTAGAGCCAATCAACCAACTAAACAAACAAACCAAAACTATTCTTTATTGGCTTCTTAGAACAATAGTGAAGCAATTAAACACACTTTTATATTTTATAAATATACCATTTTAAAATTAGTTGCAATATTCAAATGCTATGTTCCACCTCACCAGAAATTTTTACATGTTCTCAGGAATCTCTGTAAGACAATTTAGGAAATCAGTAGCAAGTCAGGTGCTCTGTATTCACATACCACTTGAACAGCAGGGAGATCCAACCAGTCCATCTTAAAGGAAATCAGTCCCGAATACTCATTGGAAGGACTAATGCTGAAGCTGAAACTCCAATTCTGTGGCCACTTGGTGTGAATAACTGACTCTTTGGAAAATACCTTGATACTGGGAAAGTTTGAAGGCAGGAGAAGGGGATGACAGAGGATGAGATGGTTGGATGGCATCACCAACTCAATGGACATGAGTTTGCGTATTCTCCAGGAGTTGGTGATGAACAGAGAGGCCTGGCATGCTGCAGTCCTTGATGTTGCAAAGAGTCAGACATGAGTGTGCAACTGAACTTAACTGAAAGTCACTAGGGAGGGATAAGTGAACCCAATAATTCTAAATCAGTGATGATATTTCTCAAACATCTCAAGTATGAGTATATAAATTTAGGATTCATCAATCATTAGACCAATCACAGCTGAATAATGGGTGCCATCTAATCATCTCATCTTCTGTCATCCCCTTCTACTCCTGCCTTCAAACTTTCCCAGTATCAAGGTATTTTCCAAAGAGTCAGTTATTCATACCAGGTGGCCACAGAATTGGAGTTTCAGCTTCAGCATTAGTCCTTCCAATGAGTATTCGGGACTGATTTCCTTTAAGATGGACTGGTTGGATCTCCCTGCTGTTCAAGTGGTATGTGAATACAGAGCACCTGACTTGCTACTGATTTCCTAAATTGTCTTACAGAGATTCCTGAGAACATGTAAAAATTTCTGGTGAGGTGGAACATAGCATTTGAATATTGCAACTAATTTTAAAATGGTATATTTATAAAATATAAAAGTGTGTTTAATTGCTTCACTATTGTTCTAAGAAGCCAATAAAGAATAGTTTTGGTTTGTTTGTTTAGTTGGTTGATTGGCTCTAAAGGCTTAGATTTTCCTTAACTGCTGTGTGTGTTTGTGAATTATTCTAATGATTTATTGGAGTATAGTAGCATGCAACAAACTATGTATTTTATGTGTACAAACTCATAAGCTTTAGAAATATGTTTCTCTTAATGAGGATGAATATCTTGGAAAAGAGACTTTCACTTAAGAGGTGTAAACCAATGTGCTTTTTCTTATTATTCCTTAAACATATATCTTATATTTTGATTCTTGGAAAATACATCAAAGTAAGCACTTTTATCAGGGAAAGCAATGGCACCCCACCCCAGTACTCTTGCCTGGAAAATCCAATGGACGGAGGAGCCTGGTGGGCTGCAGTCCATGGGGTCGCTAACGGTTGGACAGACTGAGCGACTTCACTTTCACTTTTCTCTTTCATGCATTGGAGAAGGAAATGGCAACCCACTCCAGTATTCTTGCCTGGAGAATCCCAGGGATGGGGGAGCCTGGTGGGCTGCCGTCTATGGGGTCACACAGAGTCAGACACGACTGAAGTGACTTAGCAGCAGCAGCAGCAAGAACTTTTATGGTCTTTGGATAGTACAAGACTCCAAAGCACATTATCTTATCCAGAGAATTATGTTCAAAATATGAATTTTTTTTTTTCCAAACTGCTTTCTCTTACAGAGGTTTGACTTAGGCTAATTTTTGTCCATCTTATAAGCAGTGTGTATTCTCCAAACACTATGTATCCAGTGACCCCTTTTGATATTAACTTCAACATAGCAGGAACTTCAATTAAAGTTAATTTTTTATTGAACAAGAAAATTAAAAAATTTCTTTGTGTAAAATGACATTTTACTGCTTATAACATATTATTCAGATGTTACACCAAAAAGCCCATAATTAAGAATCTGAAGAAAATATCTCAATTTCATGGTCTGACATTTTAAAATATATCTTACTAAAGACAAATTCTTTAAGTATAATTTTGATTACTTAGAAATAGTTAGATTAGTGAATTGCACATGTCATCCTACGTCTACTTTTTGATGAAAAAAAATGTGTCTTAATTAATTGTATATATCTGTATCATACACTTTTATATTTTTAAAAAATTACTTATTATGAATCTAAATGTGGAAAAGGGAGATTTTGGTAGTATCTTGACCTGATATATATATATATTTTGATATATATATATATATCTGTCTGTAAATACATATATAGGTATAAAATACATATGCAATGAAAGTAAATTGCAGTAGAAGAGCAAAGGGAATAATGTACAGACTTGACAAGCAGACTGTTTTGACTTTTTGCAATATTGCTTATTTCAGTTTTGTTCTTCACAATTCTATTTATGTTACTAAGATGTCTTCACAAGTAGTTTTCCATGGAGAATATCTTTGATATGCTATTTACGGAGCTCACCTACAAATCAAGGTAAACATCTTGGCTCTCTCTAGGACACTGATCTATATAGATAATCTCTTCTTGACCCAACCATCAAGACTTCCTTCAAAGCTTAGGTATCTACTCAAGAAGACTGAAATCTGCCCTCATACAGAAAAATATCATAAAGCATCTAACTAGCTATTCAGAATATAATTGAAATAGATACTCTAAAATTCTTAATTTACTATGAGAATATTAGATGGAAAAATAAAATTGTATTAAATAATTTTTAATACATTAATATATGCTGAAATAGTTACCATGCTTTCAGTTATATTTAGTTAATTGCATTGTGGAAGTCTGAATAAAAATGGAAACATGATAGATTATATAATTCTCATCTGATAAAAGGAGCTTAAATTAATTATTTAAGGGAGCTCATTTTTCCTGGTACTAAAAGATAAAGGCAATATATCAACCTAATGGACATTTACTATTCAACTGAATTGCTAAGACACACTCTAATGGTCTTTTTGAGGGGATCTGTCATATGGAAATTGAACTATGGAATTGAGGTCACATCACCATGGCTTAGTTGCTAAAAGCTTAGCCCATTTGAACATAGAACAGCTCCCAAAGAAAACTCACCTTGCAAATGGTTATTTAAATAAATAAATAGCAAGTGCTTAATGTTGGAAAACAAAATTAAAGTATTGTTAAAGAGTATAATCTAAATTCCAAACACCAACACAATTTTCATTTTTTTTTAAACAGATTGCAACCTTTTATTTGCTGGATCTTCATAATTTTGTTTATAGTTTAATTCAGGAAACAATTATACACATTAACTAGACACTTTTAATTATACACATTAATGAGGCACTTGTCACAAGACACTTTGCTAAGACCTGAAGACACAGACTTTCTACACTGTTCATTTTTATCTAAGTTACAAAGCTGGTCTTGGGTTTCCTGTATGGTGGCACTACCACTGCAGTGAATCTGTCATTTTCTGCCACAAGTAGTTTCCCATTGAAAGACTCACTGTGCAGCATGATAAAAACAATTATACACATTAACTAGACACTTTTAATTATACACATTAATGAGGCACTTGTCACAAGACACTTTGCTAAGACCTGAAGACACAGACTTTCTACACTGTTCATTTTTATCTAAGTTACAAAGCTGGTCTTGGGTTTCCTGTATGGTGGCACTACCACTGCAGTGAATCTGTCATTTTCTGCCACAAGTAGTTTCCCATTGAAAGACTCACTGTGCAGCATGATAGCCAAGTGGGGGGTTTAAAAATATATTTCATTTATGGAAAAAGTAGTGAAAGCTTTCAATACATGTAGACACAGTCTAGGGGAAGAAGTTCTAGTGTATATTTCTTCCTTTTTTAAAAATTTCATTTCCAAGTTAGAAGTGTATTCATAAAAACGCCAAATTGACATTCCAAATGTAACATTTACTACAGACTTCACACAGCTTTTCTCTTTCCTGCATTATTCAAGTATATATGGAATCTATCAGAATGAACCTTTCTAAACCCAGAGCACAGTATCATCAGTATTTTCCCAGTACACAGCTGGAGACATCACTTATCTATCTGAGTCAAGAATAACTTCATCTAAACTAGCTGTTTCAGTGTATAGGGAGCAGTCATCCTTAATCCACTGAAGATAACATTAGGAAGAATGAAATAAATCAGATATTCTAATCTCTCTTTTTTTCATATCTCTATTTTGAGAGTAGGAAGATCACTTGATATTGCATGTACTCCTTGGAACATCACTGAGTAGATATAGCTTGAAAATATACGTTTCTGATCTGTAAACTGTACCAGCTGAGTCTGCTTTCCCATGAATTTCTTGCCACAACACTCTGTGTTCTTTACATCATGCAGCCATCATGCAGAAAGATAATATTCTAATTATCTTTCAACACAGCTTCTAAGAATATGAATCTGTCACTTGGAGCAAGCAAAAAGATTCACCACCATTCTGGACAACTGGATCTTGGTAACACTGATAAATTCTGAATTGGATGACAATAAATTATCTTTAAATCACTTTAAACTGGCTGATTGGCTTCATCTCACTTAGATGTATGCCTGCTATAATTGAGTGCTTCCCTTAAGCTTTAAATTGGCAGCTTGAGCACATGAGTTTGATAGAGATAATGCATTTGGTCTCTAAGATTGGGTTTTGACAACATTACACCATTATGTTTAGGTTAGGTGGAGTTCCCTATTAGAAAGAAAAAAAGTGCCTATAAAGAATATATAACAAAGAATGGTAGACAAAGAAACAATCCTCCTCTGATTATAAAAAATAAATTATAAATATAACCTGATTGATCTCTAGATAAGTCCACTTAATGTTATCATTTCAATCTAATTATGTTAATTTGAGCTTTGCATAGCCAGATGTCTAATGTGTCAGTTCATTTAACTGGCCAAATGTCTTTGGAAGTAAAATTTTCTATCATCACAACGAAATCAAAAAAAGAATTCCTTTAATCATTCAAATTCACACTTCCATTGTAAAATATTTATCAATCATTACTATATGTCAGATACTGTGCTTCTTATCTTCTACATATTCAAAGATGGATTAAATTAGTTTCCTATCACCCAGGGTCTTGTAGTTTAGGAGATAGATCTAGATGCAAATACATCAAAGGGAGATACTCTACAATAGAGCCATGCCTTGGGACAATGTTGGAGCACAGAGGAGAGTTCTCCTTCCTTAGAATTCATAGACCTCCACAGAGGAGGTGACACAATCTTCAAAATACACTGCTCATTTATCTATTCAGTTGTAATGCAATTCTTTATCAAATAGTATATATATGTGTGTGTGTGTGTATTTAAATTGGGGCTTCCCAGAAGGCTCAGTGATAAAGAATCTGCCTACCAATGCAGAGACACAGGAGACACAAGTTGGATCCCTGAGTCAGAAAGATCCCTTGGAGGAGGAAATGGTAACCTACTCCACTTTTCTTATCTGAAGAATCCTATGGACAGAGGAACCTGGCAAGCTGTAGTCCATGGGGTTACAAAGAGTCAGATAAGATTGAGCATGCAAGCATGCATCTTCTTTAATTACATTTCTTTGCAATGTCCTCTTTCTGAAGGTGAGGTTTATTTCCTTCTAGATGAAAGGAGAAGGATGGTCTGATTCAAAATATCTGTCATAGGTCACTTTTGTCTCAGAGGAGACATTTCTGATCTCTTCAGCAAGATGGTAGCATTGAAAATAAAGTTTTCATTACCATCTTTCTAAATTACATATATATGCGTTAGTATACTGTATTGATGTTTTTCTTTCCGGCTTGCTTCACTCTGTATAATGGTACAGGGAGGGAGGAAGGAGGGGGGTTCAGGATGGGGAACACATGTATACCTGTGGTAGATTCTTGTTGATGTATGGCAAAACCAATACAATAAAGTAATTAACCTCCAAATAAAATAAATGTATATTTAAAAAAAATAAAATAGATCTAAATAAACATTTCTCCAAAGAAGACATACGGATGGCTAACAAACACATGAAAAGATGCTCAATGTCACTCATTGTCAGAGAAATGCAAATCAAGACCACAATGAAGTACCACTTCACACCAGTCAGAATGGCTGCGATCCAAAAGTCTGCAAGCAATGAATGCAAACTACTACAGCCACTATGGAGAACAGTGTGGAGATTCCTTAAGAAATTGCAAATAGAACTGCCTTATGACCCAGCAATTCCACTGTTGGGCATACACACCGAGGAAACCAGAATAGAAAGAGACATATGTACCCAAATGTTCATTGCAGCACTGTTTATAATAGCCAGGACATGGAAACAACCTAGATGTCTATCGGCAGATGAATGAATAAGAAAGCTGTGGTACATATACACAATGGAGTATTACTCAGCCATTAAAAAGAATACATTTGAATCAGTTCTAATAAGATGGATGAAACTGGAACCGATTATACAGAGTGAAGTAAGCCAGAAAGAAAAACACCAATACAGTATACTAACACATATATATGGAATTTAGAAAGATGGTAATGAGGACCCTGTATGCAAGACAGCAAAAG
>SJYX01002812.1:30103-51277 GCA_006410675.1 Oreotragus oreotragus | reverse complement strand
GAACTCTCTTGCTTTTTCCATGATCCAGCGGATGTTGGCAATTTGATCTCTGGTTCCTCTGTCTTTCCTAAAACCAGCTTGAACATCAGGAAGCTCATGGTTCACATACTGCAGAAGCCTGGCTTGGAGAATTTTAAGCATCACTTTACTAGCATGTGAGATGAGTGCAATTGCGTTGTAGTTTGAGCATTCTTTGGCATTGCCTTTCTTTGGGACTGGAATGAAAACTGACCTTTTCCAGTCCTGTGGCCACTGCTGAGTTTTTCAAATTTGCCAACATATTCAGTGCAGTCCTCTTACAGCATCATCTTTCAGGATTTGGAATAGATCACCAGATGCTCAAAACTGAAATCAAACAGATTATTTTCTTTGCAGCCAAAGGTGGAAAAGCTGTATACAGTCAGCAAAAACAAGACCATGAGCTGACTGTGGCTCAGATCATGAACTTCTTATTGCCAAATTCAAACTGTAGTTTGAGAAAATAGGAAAGCCACTAGGCCATTCAAGTATGACCTAAGTCAAAATCCTTTCTATTATACAGTGGAAGTGACAAATAGATTCAAGGGATTAGATCTGATCGACAGAGTACCTGAAGAGGTTCTTCAGGATGGATGGAAGTTCCTGATATTGTACAAGAGGCTGTGATCAAGACTATTCCCAAGAAAAAGAAATGCAAAAAGACAAAATGGTTGTCTGAGGAGGCCTTAAAACAGCTGTGAAAAGAAGAGAAGCAAAAGGCAAAGGAAAAAAGGAAATATATACTCATATGAATGCAGAGTTCCAAAGAATAGCAGAGATAAGAAAGATTTCCTCAGTAAGCAATGCAAAGAAATAGAGGAAAACAATAGAAAGGAAAAGACTAGAGACCTCTTCAAGAAAATTAGAGAAACCAATGGAAAACTTTTTGCAAAGAATGGCACAATAAAGGACAGATATGGTATAGACATAACAAAAGCAGAAGATATTAAGAAGAGGTGGTAAGCATACACATAAAAACTACAAAAAAGATCTTCATGACTCAGATAACCATGATGGTATGATCACTCACCTAGAGCCAGACATCTTGGAATGTGAAGTCAAGCTGGTCTTAGGAAGTATCATTATGAACAAAGCTAATGGAGATGATGGAAATCCAGTTGAGCTGTTTCAAACCCTAGGAGATGATGCTGTGATAGTGTTGTACTGAATATGTCAGCAAATTTGGAAAACTCATCAGTGGCCTCAGGACTGGAAAAAGTCAATTTTTATTCCAATCATGCAGAAAGGCAATGCCAAAGACTGTTCTAATTGTTACACAATTGCACTCATCTTACACGCTAGCAAAGCAATGCTCAAAATTCTCCAAGCCAGGCTTTAACAGTACATGATCTGTGAAATTCCAGATGTTCAAGTTAAATTTAGAAAAGGCAGAGGAACCAGAAATCAAATTGCCAACATCCCTTGGATCACCACACACACACACACACACACACACACACACACAAAAGAGTTCCAGAAAAACATCTACTTTGCAACAATTATTTCTGGACATGGAACAACAGACTGGTTCCAAATCGGAAGAGGAGTATATTTAGGCTGTATATTGTTACCCTCTGTATTAACGTATATGCATAGTACATCTGTGAAATGCCGGGCTGGATGAAACACAAGCTGGAATCAAGATTGCCAAGAGAAATGTCAATAAGCTCAGATATGTAGATGAGCTTAGCCTTTAGCCAGAAGCATCTAGTCAAAGCTGTGTTTTTTCCAGCAGTCGTGTACAGATGTGGTAGTTGGACTGTAAAGAAAACTGAGCACCAAAGAATTTTTGCTTTTGTACTGTGGTGTTGGAGAAGACTCTTGAGAATCTCTTGGACTGCGAGGAGATCCAACCAGTCAATTCTAAAGGAAATCAGTCCTGAATATTCATTGGAAGGTCTGATGTTGAAGCTGAAACTGCAAATCTTTGGCCACCTGATGCCAAGAACTGACTCATTGGAAAAGAACCTGATGCTGGGAAAGATTGAAGGAGGTAAATGGTGGGGACTATAGAGGATAAGATGATTGGATGGCATCATCAACTCTATGGACATGAGTCTAAGTAAGCTCCAGGTGTTGGTGATGGACAGGGAAGCCTAGTGTATAGCAGTCCATGGGGTTGCAAAGAGTCAGACACAACTGAACAACTGACCTGAAGTTGATGCTGCTGACAAAGAACCCACCTGCCAATGTAAAAGATAAGAGACTCTGATTTGATCCCTATATTTGGAAGATCCCCTGGAAGAGGGGATGGCAACCCACTCCAGCGTTCTTGCCTGAGAATCTCATGAGTAAGGGAGCCTGGCGGGCCACAGTCCATTGAATTTCAAAGAGTCAGTCAGGCCTGAAGCCACAGTACCGCAGCAAAAACATAATTCGTTATAGAATGATAGAATTATTGGAGACAATAAAGCAGAGGAGCTTCAGGTAGTGCCCTGGTTTCCCTATCAGAAAACCTACCCATATCTGAGTATTCAAGTGGAAGCACACAGGTTTCTAGGAAGACTGTTAAAATCAGAGACCTGGAATCATGACGAAGAGGACATCATCAATAAGGCCTTTGAACTAGGAGCAAATAGCTAAGTCCATGGACTGAGCTGAGAGAGCAAATTTATCAGTTCTCTGGACCTTTTAAGACCAACTTTTTTTAATGTCACCAGCTTGGGAAGTGGTTTAGATCACTCTTATGAGAAGAATGGGCACTGAGGTTCACCCTTATAGTCTGGAAGAGTGCCTTCAAGGGCTTACAGGGACCGAAATTCTTTTCACACTTAGCCACATTTTTAGGAAGGAGATGGTAAAATGTAATGTGTGTGAATGAAAATAATTAATTAGTTGAAAATTTTCATTCAAACCAGCCCTGAGAAGGCATTGTGTACAAAACAGATTGATGACTTCCACTTGAAAAATGCTTGAGAAATTCTTCAAATACATATTTAATTCTGGCTGTCAGCTGATGGAATAATAACTGTTATAGGACATCAGATAAGTCATAAGAATAAAGTTATATTTTTTTAATTGATCGAGGGCTGTGTGAATGAATCTGTGTTATCATTTTACATTTATTGACTATATACAGGCACAGTTCTAACTACCAGAAATACAACTGGTGGATAAAAAAGAAAGCCCTGTTTCAGAATATCACCATACTGACACATAAAATATAGACATTAAAAAAATGATGCTAAAATGAACTAAGACCTCCTATATGAGGGGAGTGCCTAGATGAGACACTTAACCAAACCCTTTTTTCTATTGGATAAGAAAGACTCAGAAAAAATTCATTTCTGAGAAGAGAGATGAAGGATGAGTCAAGATCAGTCAAACTAGCCCCAGAATTTTGAGTATGTACATAGATCACTGTATTTCCTGTGCAGTCATGTCAAAGGCCTTGAAGCTGTATAGAAACTTTCACAGGCAGGGGCAGGGACCTGAGCCATCTCTTTAGACTGTGCAACTTTCCCTCATTTATCTGACCCACGCCTAGATGAAAACAAATCTGACACTCTGGACTGAACTCTCTAATTTATTCTGTCACAGAGAAAGATGTTAGCTCACTGGAGGCCTGTATCCCTGCAAGGACACAGGGACCTTTCCTTAGACCTGTCCAGTTCAATCTGCTCATTAATAATCACAAGGAAAATATGAAGAAACTGCTCCTCAGTTGATGATACTCACAAGGCTGAGGAAATAGTGAATACTGTGAAAGACAGAGTTAAAATCCAAAATGTTTTAATAACTATAAGCCACCTTATAGGCATAAGTAATAATTAAATTTCAGCCCCCCAAACCTACTATTGTGTGAGTATAAATTTTGGCACTACTGTATATAAGAAAAAAAAAAAAAGAACAAAAATAGAAGTTAAAATTTTAATCTAGAACATACTCAATGAAGGGCTTCCATGGAATGGCTCAGATGATAAAGAAACTTCCCACAGTGCAAGAGACGCAGGCTCCATCCTGGGTTGGGAAGATCCCCTGCAGGAAAAAATGGCAGCCCACTCCAGTATTATTGTTGGAAAATTCCATGGACAGAGGACCCTGGCAGAGTCCATGGGGTTGCAAAGAGTTGCACACAACTAATATTTTCAGTTTTACTTTCAGACTCAATAAAATTCAGAAGTGTGATACCTTTCAGAATAATTTAATTAAATATTTTAGATGCTTCCCTGATAGCTCAGTTGGTAAAGAATCCACCTGCAATACAGGAGACCCTGCTTCGATTCCTGTGTCAGGAAGAACCCCTGGAGAGGGATAGACTAATTACACCAGTGTTCTGGGGCTTCCCTTGTGGCTCAGCTGGTAAAGAACACACCTGCAATGCAAGAGACCTGGGTTCGACCCCTGGGTTGGGACGATACCCTGGAAAAGAGACAGGCTACCCTATCCACTCCAGTATTCTGGCCTGGGGAGTTCCATTGACTGTGTAGTCCATGAGGTCACAAAGAATTGAGCATAACTGAGTGACTTTCACTTCACTTCAATACAAATATAATATTCTGCAATTAAATAACCTAAAATCCTTTTATGCACTTTATTTTTCAGGTTACTTTTGGAATACTGGATGTGTCAGAACTCTGTAATTCATATATACAAATTGGGGTATCTGTTCTGTCAATAAATGTGTCATAATTGTAACACTGAATCAGGATGTGCAGTCTCCTGGTCTTTAAGGGAATAAGTTAATAATCCTTATTAATATATGTCAGAAAAACACAGCTTGATTTGAGCAGACACAAAAGTCTGTGAAATACCAGAATTAACATAGAAGATATTTGTAATTCGGATTTAAGGTAGAACTTTACAAGATTAAGAAAAGAGGAGATCGATAGGTAGGTATGTAAACGTTTAGACACTAGACTTGTATATTCATTTTTTAAATTAATCTGGTTAAAATGAAATATTTTTTTCCTTAATGTACAAAATTATTTCCAATAGAAACATTTGTTTTATATTAGAAATTTTGTTCAGTGTAACATTAAGCATATTTCTTTTTTTTTTTAAATTTTTCTTCAATTCCAAATTAATTAGTGGGGTTGGAACTTAATTTTATGAAAGGAAAGGACAAAAAAATATCAATTAAGGTATTTAAGAATTATGCAAGATGGCAAGATTATCAGATGGCAAGAGTTAACATAGATATTTTAAGAATCAGTTAACTAGACTGAACCAGAATGTGTGAATTTAACTTAGATGATCATTATGTCTACTACTGTGGGCAAGAATCCCTTAGAAGAAAGGGAGTAGCCCTCATAGTAAACAAGAGTTTAAAATGTAGTACTTGGATGCAGTCTCAAAGATAACAGAATTATCTCTGTCCATTTCAAAGCAAACCATTCAATATCACAGTAATCCCACTCTATGCCCACCAGTAATGCTGAAGAAACTGAATTTGAATGGTTCGATGAAGACCTATAAGACTTTCTAGAATTAACACACACACACACACACAAAAAGGTGTCCTTTTCATTTTAAGGGACTAGAATGCAAAAGTAGGAAGTCAAGACATACCTTGAGTAACAGGAAAATTCGGGCTTGGAATACAAAATGAAGCAGAGAAAGGCTAACAGAGTTTTGCCAAGAGAATGCATTGATCATCATAAACACCTTTCTCCAACAACACAAGAAAAAACTCTACACCTAAACATCACCGTATGGTCAATACTGAAATCAAAACTTCACTCAAAAGTGGAGAAGCTCTGTACAGTCAGCAAAAACAGTCAGTAGCTAACTGTGGAAAAAAAGGTGTCCTTTTCATTTTAAGGGACTAGAATGCAAAAGTAGGAAGTCAAGACATACCTTGAGTAACAGGAAAATTTGGTCTTGGAATACAAAATGAAGCAGAGAAAGGCTAACAGAGTTTTGCCAAGAGAATGCATTGATCATCATAAACACCTTTCTCCAACAACACAAGAAAAAACTCTACACCTAAACATCACCGTATGGTCAATACTGAAATCAAAACTTCACTCAAAAGTGGAGAAGCTCTGTACAGTCAGCAAAAACAGTCAGTAGCTAACTGTGGATCATATCATGATCTCCTTATTACCAAATTCAGAGTGCAATTGAAGAAAGAAGGGAAATCCACTAAAACATTCAGGTATGAACTAAATCAAATCCTTATGATTATACAGTGGAAGTGACAAATCTATTCAAGGGATTAGATCTGATAGAGTGTCTGATGAACTATGGATGGAGGTTCATGACATTGTACAAGAGGCAGTGATCCAAACCATCCCCAAGAACAAGAAACAAAAAGAGGCAAAATGGTTGCCAGAGGAGTCCTTACAAATAGCTGTGAAAAGAAGAGAAGCTAAAGGCAAAGGAGAAAAGGAAAGATATAACCATTTAATGCAGATTTCCAGAGAATATCAAGGAGAGATAAGAAAGCCTTCCTCAGTGATCAATGCAAAGAAATAGAGAAAAACACTAGAATGGGAAAGACTAGAGAGATCTTCAAGAAAATGAGAGATANAAGGCAAAGGAGAAAAGGAAAGATATAACCATTTAATGCAGATTTCCAAAGAATATCAAGGAGAGATAAGAAAGCCTTCCTCAGTGATCAATGCAAAGAAATAGAGAAAAACACTAGAATGGGAAAGACTAGAGAGATCTTCAAGAAAATGAGAGATACCAAGAGAAAATTTCATACAAAGATGGGCACAATAAAGGACAGAAATGGTATGTGCTTAACAGAAGCAGAAGATATTAAGAAGAGGTGGCAAGAATACACAAGAACTATACAAAAAAGATCTTTATGACCCAGATAACCACGATGGTGTGATCACTCACCTAGAGCCAGACATCCTGAAAAGTGAAGTCAAATGGGCCTTAGGAAACATCACTATCAACAAAGCTAATGGAGATAATGGATTTCCAGTTGAACTATTTCAAACACTAAAAGATGATGCTGTGAAAGCGCTATACTCAGTATGCCAGCAAATTTGGAAAACTCAGCAGTGGCCAAAGGACTGGAAAAAGTAGGTTTTCATTCTAATTCCAAAGAAAGGCAGTGGTACAGAATGCTCAAACTATTGCACAATTGCACTCATCTCGCACGCTAGCAAAGTAATGTTCAAAATTCTCCCAGGTCAGACTTCAACAGTACGTCAACTATGAACTTTCAGATGTTTAAGCTGAATTTTAAAAAAGCAGAGGAACCAGAGATTAAATTGTCAGCATCCTTTGGATCACTGAAAAAGCAAAAGCATTCCAGAAAAGCATCTATGTCTGCTTTGTCAAGTACACCAAAGCTTTTGATTGTGTGGATCACAGCCAACTGTGAAAAATTCTTAAAGGGTGGGAATACTAGATCACCTGACCTGTCTCCTGAGAAATCTGTAAGCAGGTCAAGAAACAATAGCTAGAAATGGACATGGAAAAAAACACTGGTTCCAAATGTGGAAAGGAGTACATGAAGACTCCTGTTTACCCTGTTTATTTCACTTATATGCAGAGTACATCAAGCGAAATACTGGGATGGATGCAGCACAAACAGGAATCAAGTTGCCAGGAGAAATATCAATAACTTCAGATATGCAGATGACACCACTCTTATGTCAGAAAGCGAAGAACTAAAGAGCTTCTTGATGAAAGTGAAAGAGGAGAGTGTAAAAGTTGACTTAAAGTTCAACATTCAGAAAACTAAGATCATGACATCTGGTCCCATCACTTCATGGGAAATAGATGGGGAAACGGTAGAAACAGTGAGAGACTTTATTTTTTCGGACTCCAAAATCACTTCAGATGGTGAATGAAGCCATGAAATTAAAAGACATTTGCTCCTTGGAAGGAAAGCTATACCCAGTCTAGATAGATTACTAAAAAGCAGAGACATTACTTTGCCAACAAAGGTCCATCTAGTGAAAGCTATGGTTTTTCTCACTAGTCTTGCATGGATGTGACAGTTGGCATTTAAAGAAAGTTGAGCATCAAAGATTTGATGCTTTTCAACTGTGGTTCAAAAGTCTTGGAGATTCCTTTTATTTCTTTTTCTGCTCTGATTGCTGTGGCCAAAATTTCCAGAACTATGTTGAATAGTAGCGGTGAAAGTGGGCACCCTTGTCTTGTTCCTGACTTTAGGGGAAATGCTTTCAGTTTTTCACCATTGAGGATAATGTTAGCTGTGGGTTTGTCATATATAGCTTTTATTATGTTGAGGTATGTTCCTTCTATTCCTGCTTTCTGGAGAGTTTTTATCATAAATGGATGTTGAATTTTATCAAAGGCCTTCTCTGCATCTATTGAGATAATCATATGGCATTTATTTTTCAATTTGTTAATGTGGTGAATTACATTGATTGATTTGCATGATGCTGGGAGAGATTGGGGGCAGGAGAAGAAGGGGACAACAGAGGATGAGATGACTGGATGGCATCACCGATTCGATGTACATGAGTTTGGGCGAACTCTGGGAGTTGGTGATGGACAAGGAGGCCTGACGAGCTGCAATTCAATGGAGTGGCAAAAAGTCGGACACGACTGAGCAACTGAACTGAACTGAAATGATGGCCAGAATCTCAATTACTTATATTGTTTTATTTTCCTTTCATTCTTATTCTCTAGTACTATTGAGTAATTTCTGCCCAGACACACTGAAAGCTCCTACATTTCAGGGACCATATTCTATACTTTTTCTCTTCTTCTTTACTTCTACATGACCAGAGTAGAGATTTTGGAGGACTGATCTATTATTGGTAAAAGGTTAAACATGAGTGGGATAGCGACAGAGAATCTAGGAATTTCAGTTTGACATTTTAACTACTGAATAAATGTTATCATTAGTTAGCATTTTATTCTTATTATTATACAACACATACTGCAACAGGAATCTAAATTTTCTGGTAAATTCAACAAATGGAAATAGAATGCTTAATTGAAAACATGAAAGTGTGGCATCTTTGTCAGGTTTTGGAATTAGGGTGATGGTGGCCTCATAGAATGAGTTTGGAAGTTTACATTTTTCAATTTGTTAATGTGGTGAATTACATTGATTGATTTACTGATATTGAAGAATCCTTGCATCTCTGGGATAAAGCCCACTTGGTCATGGTGTATGATCTTTTTAAGGTTCTGTTGGATTCTGATTGCTAGAATTTTGTTGATGATTTTTGCATCTATGTTCATCAGTGATATTGGCCTGTAGTTTTCTTTTTGTGTGGCATCTTTGTCGGGTTTTGGTATTAGGGTGATGGTGGCCTCATAGAATGAGTTTGGAAGTTTACCTTCCTCTGCAATTTTCTGGAAGAGTTTGAGTAGGATAGGTGTTAGCTCTTCTCTAAATTTTTGGTAGAATTCAGCTGTGAAGCCATCTGGACCTGGGCTTTTGTTTGCTGGAAGATTTCTGATTACAGTTTCAATTTCTGTGCTTGTGATGGGTCTGTTAAGATTTTCTATTTCTTCCTGGTTCAGTTTTGGAAGGTTGTACTTTTCTAAGAATTTGTCCATTTCTTCCACGTTGTCCAATTTATTGGCATATAATTGCTGATAGTAGTCTCATGATTCTTTGTATTTCTGTGTTGTCTGTTGTGATTTCTCCATTTTCATTTCTGATTTTGTTGACTTGATTTTTCTGTCTTTGTTTCTTGATGAGTCTGGCTAATGGTTTGTCAAATTTCTCTCCATCCAGGATGCCACATGTTATTGAACAGAGTTCCCTGCTATACAGTAGGTCACTGTTGTTGCTGTTGTTCAGGCGCTAAGTGGTGTCCAGCTCTTTGTGACCCCATGGACTGCAGCATGCCAGGCTTCCCTGTCCTTCACTATCTCTCAGAGTTTGCTCAAACTCATGTCCATTGTTTCATTGATGTTATCCAACCATCTCATCCTCTGTTTCCCTCTTTTCCTCATGCCCTCAGTCTTTCCTGGCATCAGGGTCTTTTCCAGTGGTTTGGCTCTTTGATTAATATGGCCAAAGTATTGGAGCTTCAGCTTGAGCATCAGTCCTTCCAAAGAATATTCAAGGTTGATTTCCTTTAGGATTGAGTGGTTTGATCTCCTAGCTATCCAAAGGACTCTCAGGAGTCTTCTCTAGCACCACAATTTGAAAGCATCCATTCTTTGGTGCTCAGCTTGCTTTATGGTCCAACTTTCACATCTGTATGCTACTAAAAAAAAAAATCATAGCTTTCACCATACTGACCTTTGTTAGCAAAGTGATGTCTCTGCTTTTTAATATGTTGTCTAGGTTTGCCATAGCTTTTCTTCCAAGGAGCAAGCATCTTTGGTTATTCATTTTAAATATAGCAGTGGATACACAACCCTGGGTTTTCTTTGGAAGGAATGATGCTAAAGCTGAAACTCCAGTACTTTGGCCACCTCATGCGAAGAGTTGACTCATTGGAAAAGACTCTGATGCTGGGAGGGATTGGGGGCAGGAGGAGAAGGGGATGAGATGGCTGGATGGCATCACGGACTCGATGGATGTGAGTCTGAGTGAACTCCGGGAGATGGTGATGGATAGGGAGGCCTGGCGTGCTGTGATTCATGGGGTCGCAAAGAGTCGGACACGACTGAGCGACTGAACTGAACTGAACACATCCATCCCAAACTCCCTAACTATCCCTTCCTCACATTAACCCCTGGTAACCATAAGGTTGTTCTCTAAGTGTGTACTGTTTTGTATATAAGTTCATTTGTATCATTTATTTTTAGATTATGTCTATGCTGCTAAGTCACTTCAGTCGTGTCCGACTCTGTGTGACCCCATAGACGGCAGCCCACCAGGCTCCCTTGTCCCTGGGATTCTCCAGGCAAGAATACTGGAGTAGGTTGCCATTCCCTTTTCCAATGCATGAAAGAGAAAAGTGAAAGTGAAGTCACTCAGTCTGTCCGACTGTTAGCGACCCCATGGACTGCAGCCCACCAGGCTACTCCGTCCATTGGATTTCCAGGCAAGAGTACTGGGGTGGGGTGCCATTGCCTTCCCCAGATTATGTCTATAAGGGATATCATACCTTATTTCTCTTTTTCTAACTTATTTCACTTGATATAACAATCTATAGAGAACTTCTAACAGTGATTTGTAAAGAAGTATGGGCAAAGATGGTAGTGTCAAGAGCATTGAAAATATTTGATGCTATTTTAGGAGATTTAAATGCTAGGATTAATGGGTGGTCTTTCAAGCATGTGTATTACTTACTATACTGTGGTAGATCCTCTGAAGTTTACCATGTTGGATCAACATGGTTTCCTGTTAATATCTTTGCTACTAAGTAGAAGTGAGAATATACTTACCTTCTCTGCTTCTGTTTATTCATATTTAAAATAAGGCTAGATAATAACAGAGCCTTTCTCATGGGATTGCCTTGAGGATTATATAAGAATCTATGTAGTCATATAGAAAAGTCTCTGGCACAGAATAAGTGATCAGTAAATATTGACATTATTATATATTTCCAGAAATTCAGGAACTGGAAACTATATTGATAGATTATCCTGTACTGATAATATATTGTGAAAACAAATTATCTGATCATTTGTAGTCACTACATGTTAAAGGGGAATTTTGAATGCTCTCTCCAGGAGTGGGCTAGTCTTCACTTTACAGTAGTCTGGCAAGCAAAGTTGTCCATCATAGTCCAGCCCAATGAGTGCTGGACAACTCTGATTAGATGTTTCAGAGGCAGGTTAACTCAGCAAGAACAAATCTAAACTCACTTCTTCCCCATGCCCTTGCTACTTTTTTTTTTTTTTGCATCCTGAGTAGTAGAACAATATATCTCCTTATGCAAGTTTAGAAATCAATGTCACCTTTGATTTTTCAGACTACCTTCATGCCCTAGTACAAAAAACTGCCAAGGCTTACAATTTATAACGTCTTTAATCCTCCTGTCCTCTCCATCTGTGCTTCTACTTCATAAGCATAGCTTTCTTGGCTTGAGTCCTCTTTTCATTTACACGTACTCTCTGTGTGCCTGCAAGAGCATTATCTAAGAAACACCATCTGACACTGATGCTTCCCTTTCAATGGAATCTTTCAGTTCCACCTCCTCACATACACATACACACACACATACACACTCTTCTTTGATTCTCGAACACATTTGGGACAAATCTGAAGTCCTAAAACAGTCATATAAAGACTTCCATAGTCTGACCATTTTGGCCCTTCAAACCTTAACAGGCATCATTCTCTGCCTCATACTTGTTTACAGAATTTAACTGATTATAAACCTCATGCGTACTCATGCCAGTCTTGCTTTTGTATCATTGCTAATGCTGTATCCTCTGTTTGGAATACACTTTCCCAGTGAGCAAAAGCTTTCACATTTAGTTTAGCCTTAGCTATCACAGGAAGTTGTCTTTAACTTATCTGCCCATTTAGGAACCTTGTATGTGTTCTCTCGTAAGGACCTTTATCATATCTGTCTCTTTCCTGACTACAATATTAAATCCACCATTAGCTCTGTGAGGACACAGTCTGTAACTAACTTCCTTTTGTATTCATTGGAGCAATAGCCTATAAGCAGTATCCCATCTGAAATATGTAAGGACGTTTTCAACTGTTGTAATGGGTAGGATTCGCAACAGGTCTTAGATGGCCAAGGGCAAAGATCTTGTTTTACATTGACTGGGACAGTCCTGTTAGAGGAATAGCTGTTCTACCCAAAATGCTGAAAATTCCTCCTCTAAGAAACTGTGTTAGATTATACACACCACGAAGGCAATTGATCATGAGGGTTTGAAGCATAGCTGTATCTCACCATAGGCTTCCAAAACCAGATCTCAGACAAGTTGGTCTTAGTCATTTATATGTTTAAACAGTTTCGCAAGTAACTCAGAAGTGCCCTTCTGCTTACGTTACTAATACAGCCCTGTGTCCACTCCCCCTCCCTCAACCAACAGGAAGCTGAGATTTAATGTCCAGAAGGAATATTTCTGTCTTCCTCTTAGAAGATTTTTTTATTTCTCATATTCTGTTAGGTTTTTTTTTCTGTAAATTTCCACAATATATTTAGAATGTGCTCACAGTAAAAGGCAAACAAATAAAAATAACTCCAATAAATTGTATTATGAATTTAAATAGGATGTCACTGGACCTACTATTGCTTCTCAGAGGCTTACCAGAGAAAATAAAGGGATTTCATTCTTTACATTTCAAAGAATGAGCTACTACTTTGCCTGACAGATGGTATTGCTGGCCAAAATCTTTGCTTTATCTGCCTGTCAAAGCCAAATAAAAATTATGGAGACAGAATTTGGAGGAAATAGAAAGGTGGCTGTAATTCTCAGCCAGCAGAGAGGGGAACACAGTCGGCTCATGCTTCAAGAACTGTGCCCTCCCCTGAACCATGAGAAGTCTAGGGGCTTATATAAGATGAGGGCTTACAGTCACAGATCAGTGATGAGAAACAAGAGTGTTGGGATTTTTTTTTTTTTTCTCTTGCATTGTTTCAACAATAGTCATAGGCTGGCAACAGTAACCCCGTGACGGAGTCTGGCAGTCCAGTGGCTCTGTGGTCTTCTATCTGATATATGAAAAGAAAGCAACTACAATGGGAAGAGTGCTGTAAATGTGAGTACCAGATACAGAATATATTTAGCATAGAGTCACAAGACAATAGGTGCAGAATGTAATTTAGGCAGAGATAGGGGTCAGAAAAGCAAATTTAGTTACAGATTACAGATTAGGAACGGTTGAAGTAAAAACTGGGAATGTGCAGGCCTGCTCACTGTTCTCTTCTTCCTTCTCAGGAAAGAGAAGGGAAATTTCATTATTATTATTATTATTTTTTCCTTTTCACTGCAACAGTGGGTAGGCTAATGCAGCAGGGGAAGAACAAGATTAGATCATTCTGAAAGACTATCAGGTCTCTTCAGTAATTCCCTATCCAGGCTTACATAAAGGGCCACAGATGGGCTCTAGAGCAGGAGTAAGCATACTGTGGCCATGGGACAAATCCAGCTCACAACCTATTTTTGCAAAGAACATTTTATTAGAATACAGTTACTGGCATATAGGTATTACCTATGTTTTGTGCTACTATACAGATAAAAGTAGTTGCAATGGAGACCATATGGCCTGCAAAGCCTAAAATATTTACCATAGGGCCCTTGTAGGAAATAGGTACTGGATTCTGGCCTAAAAAAAATGTTTTCAGCAAAAAGATGGCAGAAAATTGTTTTCAACACAGTAGTCCTAACTTCTTATTTAACCTTATTAGTACATCAGGAAAAAAAAAAAATATATATATATATAGATATAGATATAGATATATATCAGCTGTGATCACCAGAACAAAATCTTCAAATTAAGATATTCTTTCATTTCCATGAATGTTGTATCTTAAGTTGCAGTTGTTACTGAACCAAAGCAACCTACTGAAACTGGGTTGTGGTGAAGGAATACTTCTACCAGGGCATTTATTTGTAAGGAGAACAGGCAGCTCATGCTCAAAAGACCTGAACTCCTCGGTGGCTTTCAGGGAAGGGTTTCTAAAGGCCATTTATAGAATAAGAATTGCAGGGTGTCTGACTTTCTTATTGGCTGGTGAAGGAAATGGCAACCCACTCCAGTGTTCTTGTCTGGAGAATCCCAGGGACGGGGGAGCCTGATGGACTGCCTGTCTATGGGGTCGCACAGTGTCAGACATGACTGAAGTGACTTAGCAGCAGCAGCAGCAAGGTAAACTGGAGTGATATTTTGGAAGTCTCAATCATCAATCTTCTGGTTCCAACCGGTCTTCAGTCTGCAAGCTATGGTCAGCATGTTGTCACAGTCATCTACCTGGATCAGGGAGGGAGAGCCTTAGATTCTGCAGAACAACTTGAAGATATGCATCAAATTGTTATGTATGCCCTTTGAGGAGGAACTAGGACTCTGTTTCACCTCTGGGCTATTGTTAATCTATCAATAGTTTTCTTGCTTGACTGCTCTTTCTTTGTTTCTCTGTTACCTCATTCCCCTAATAACTTAAGTGCTCTAGTATGCTCTTTGGAACTCAGGAGAGGCCTAAGGGACTAAAGCCTTTTTCTACAAATAAGAAATGAGAACACATGTTGTTGATGAATCACTTTATAAAATCGTGTTCATGAACCGGCTATTTGATCTTAAACAAAAGTGATTAATCTGGCCAAATTGCTTTTTTCTATTTGTCTACTTTGGATGTGTGCTCTATCATGTCCGACTCCTTGTGACCCCATAGACTTAGCCTGCCAGGTTCCTCTGTCCATGGGATTTCCCAGGCAAGAATACTGGAGGAGATTTTCATTTTCTGCTCCAGGGGATCTTCCCAACCCAGGGATCAAGCCTGCTTCTCTTGCATCTCCTGCATTGGCAAGTAAATTCTTTACCAACATGCCCCTTGGGAAGTCCATAATTTGGATAGTATATCTTTATCACATTCTCTCCAATTTTTAGTCATTTTTATACATTTTCAGATATAACCTTATAATTTTGGTATTGCTTACTAACCATGGGTAATTCACATTTTAAAACTGTCCCGTATTGCTTATCGGGTAGCATATCTGCCCTTACTGTAGTCTGATTGTTGAATGCTGATATTGATGTTAACATATATCCACTTGTGCATTTGATTTCATTGTATTTTTGTTACCGAGTCCATGCTTGCTCTGCTAGCATCATGACAGACAATGAATCCGAGAGAAGAGATTTTGAAGCATAGAATACAACTTTTATTTGGAAACCTGGCTGACGGAGAAGATGGTAGACTAAAGAAAGTTTCAAGTAGCCATCTTGTCAGGGTTTGGAAACCAGTTTCTTTAACAGAGCCAGAGAGACAGGCAAGCAGGAACTGAAGTCAAAAGGTAGAATATAGAGGGAGAGGCAGTGGGTTAGTAAACTGAAAGGGAGGGAGAGGCAATGGAGAAGTTAATGAAAGGGTTTTTGGTCTTGCAAACATCCCTGGGAATGGCCAAACTTTGGGAGAGATGTGTTAATCTCTTCCATTCACAGGTGTGCAGGGTCAGATTATCTATGAGCTGAAAAAAACCCATGTTAGTTTATAGTTGGGGGAGAAGGTCAGGGCCCTCTGAGGCAGGCTACTATGTATGATTATAATAACAAAAGCAAGTCAAAGGAACAATTTCCAACATGGAGTCAGAATTGGCTTCTCTGCCACATCTTGTTATATTCATAATAATGTTGACTAACTCAATTATCTTGCAGAAAACTAATGTATGCATTATTCCTTTTACATGATAAATAATTTCTTCTTCTTCTGTGTAAAAATCTGACATTGTCACACATGATGAATACATTGTCTCCCTTTGAAAAAGTAGCTGGAAATGCAGTTAGTATTTGCTAATTGTTATATCCTAAACCCTAAAATATTGCATAGTATATAGGGTGTCTCTTATACACATCTAGATGTGTATAAGAGACAGGTATATGTACCACGGCTTTCTTATCCTTTCTTCTGCTGATGGACATCTAGGTTGTTTCCATGTCACTGATATTGATGTTAACATATATCCACTTGTGCATTTGATTTCATTGTATTTTTGTTACCGAGTCCATGCTTGCTCTGCTAGCATCATGACAGACAATGAATCCGAGAGAAGAGATTTTGAAGCATAGAATACAACTTTTATTTGGAAACCTGGCTGACGGAGAAGATGGTAGACTAAAGAAAGTTTCAAGTAGCCATCTTGTCAGGGTTTGGAAACCAGTTTCTTTAACAGAGCCAGAGAGACAGGCAAGCAGGAACTGAAGTCAAAAGGTAGAATATAGAGGGAGAGGCAGTGGGTTAGTAAACTGAAAGGGAGGGAGAGGCAATGGAGAAGTTAATGAAAGGGTTTTTGGTCTTGCAAACATCCCTGGGAATGGCCAACCTTTGGGAGAGATGTGTTAATCTCTTCCATTCACAGGTGTGCAGGGTCAGATTATCTATGAGCTGAAAAAAACCCATGTTAGTTTATAGTTGGGGGAGAAGGTCAGGGCCCTCTGAGGCAGGCTACTATGTATGATTATAATAACAAAAGCAAGTCAAAGGAACAATTTCCAACATGGAGTCAGAATTGGCTTCTCTGCCACATCTTGTTATATTCATAATAATGTTGACTAACTCAATTATCTTGCAGAAAACTAATGTATGCATTATTCCTTTTACATGATAAATAATTTCTTCTTCTTCTGTGTAAAAATCTGACATTGTCACACATGATGAATACATTGTCTCCCTTTGAAAAAGTAGCTGGAAATGCAGTTAGTATTTGCTAATTGTTATATCCTAAACCCTAAAATATTGCATAGTATATAGGGGATCCACAATAAGTACCTGTTTAATGATAGCTAAGTTTATGAATAATGCATTTCCATTTTACAATGTTTTAAAATAAGACTTGGTGGGAACAAAACAGCAAAATGCTTACATTCAACCAGACATTTTTCATTATCTTGTTGGGTTCTTTGTAAGTTTTTAATGAAACCGTTGCCCATTTGAAATCAACTCCTGGCAAAACATCTCTGACTGGAGATCTTAATGAGCAATGGACCAGACAGACCTGAAAGCTTGTTTTGGTACTATAAATTCTTAGACATGATACTTGAGCAAACACTTTCATTTATTTCACTACTTTGAGCTCAGATTATTGTGTTGTAGTTGTGGCTTTGTGCAGACCATTTTTCCTGAGAATGATAAAGCTCCACTAACAGACCTCTGAGGATTAATTTCCTTACCCTTTAAAACAACAATATCTTTACAGAATTTTGTCATTTTCTGTCAAACCTTAACCTGAATCAGCCACAGGTATACATATATCCCCTCCCTTTTGAAACTCACTCCCATCTCCCTCCCCATCCCATGCCTTGGTTTGACAGAAAACAACAAAATTCTGTAAAGCAATTATCCTTCAATAAAAAAAGAAAAAGAAAAAAATAACAATATCACAAAAATACAGAATAAAAATGTTCTTGCCATCCCTTTTGGAGTTTATGATATTTCTGAAGTTCTTGCTGTCTAGTCTTAAATCTGAAAAGCTGTAGGATTTTCAAATCTTTGTTTGATGGCCCCTTTCCCTGCCACCTGCCACATCACTCTATGCCCACTTCCTCTGGTACACCCTGTTTCTCAGCCTTTTCTTTTCAAAGTCCTGACCTTCTGTAAAGTTGAGTTCTTTCTCCCAGTTGTATGTTCTGCATTTCTATACTGAGGTCATTTAAATCAGTTCAGTTTAGTCACTCAGTCATGTCCAACTCTTTGCAACCCCATGAACCACAGCACGCCAGGCCTCCCTATCCATCACTAACTGCCAGAGTCTACCCAAACCCATGTTCATTGAGTCGGTAATGCTATCCAAACATCTCATCCTCTGTCATCCCCTCCTCCTCCTGCCCTCAATCTTTCCCAGCATCAGGGTCTTAAGCCCCAAGCATCCTGCATCCTGCATTGAACATAGACTGGCAATTCAAATCTTTGTTTGATGGCCCCTTTCCCTGCCACCTGCCACATCACTCTATGCCCACTTCCTCTGGTACACCCTGTTTCTCAGCCTTTTCTTTTCAAAGTCCTGACCTTCTGTAAAGTTGAGTTCTTTCTCCCAGTTGTATGTTCTGCATTTCTATACTGAGGTCATTTAAATCAGTTCAGTTTAGTCACTCAGTCATGTCCAACTCTTTGCAACCCCATGAACCACAGCACGCCAGGCCTCCCTATCCATCACTAACTGCCAGAGTCTACCCAAACCCATGTTCATTGAGTCGGTAATGCTATCCAAACATCTCATCCTCTGTCATCCCCTCCTCCTCCTGCCCTCAATCTTTCCCAGCATCAGGGTCTTTTCAGATGAGTCTGTTCTTTGCATCAGGTGGCCACAGTATTGGAGTTTCAGCTTCAACATCAGTCCTACCAATGAATACCCAGGACTGATCTTCTTTAGGATGGGCTGGTTGGCTCTCCTTGCAGTCCAGGGGACTCTCAAGAGTCTTCCCTAACACCACAGTTCAAAAGCATCAATTCTTTGATGCTCAGCTTTCTTTATAGTCCATCTCTCACATCCATACATGACCACTGGAAAAACCATAGGCTTGACTGGACAGACCTTTGTTGACAACGTAATGTCTCTGCTTTTCAATATGCTGTCTAGGTTCGTCATAATTTTCCTTCCAAGTAGTAAGTGTCTTTTAATTTCATGGCTGCAATTACCATCTGCAGTGATTTTGGAGCCCAGAAAAATAAAATCAGCCACTGTTTCTGCTAGAAGGAGAAACAATGGAAACATTTAAATCAGCACAAGCCTAAATCCTTTAACTAGAAAAGCAGTTTTAAGACTTAAAAGATCAACTTGCATTTATATGAAAACTGCATTTTTGTGAAATACCTTATATCTTAATGAGGCACAAACCACTGTTTATTCTTTTTGTTGTTGTTAAATCTTTGTGTTTCATTTAAACTACCTTTGGGGCTGTTCACTGAAACATTTCTAAGTACAAGTGAAATGAAGCACATTTATATATCTTTTTATTGAGGTTAAGTTTTAAGTCAATCTTATCAGAGTAATGACAGCAGTATAAGCATCAGCAAAGTATGCTGAATGGCTTAGATGCTACTACAAAAATGCATGCAGCTGTCTTTTTTGCTTTGCATTTGTAAAATACCATTAATCCAATTTCTCTATTACACATTTCTGATTCACTGAATATGAAAAATTGTACTGAAGCACATATTCAATTAGCTATGATTTAGGCTATTGATGTATAAGCATGGGTGAAAAAGAGAAAATAGGAAGAAAATAATTACTGAAATAGAGAATTTTTGGCAGGGTTGATAACTACTGAAAGAATGTGAATGATGAATTTCTAGTGGATCAAAATAATCCTCCCCTTTGTTAAGTACAGAATGGCATTTAACTCTAAATTATAACACTAGCCACAGTGGATATTCCTTGTAGATTACTCAATAATGTTGATGCTTTCACAGTCTGAGGCTCTTTGCTTTGAATCTGAATTGACACAAAATACAGGAAAGATGGCAGATGTGGTAAATCCAGTTGCTTTTCCAGTGAGGGAACATCTTTAACTGATTAAATCTACTCCTGTGGCTGTCCAGCTGTTAGCTAGAGGTGTGAAGGATAGTTTAATTTACTTTAAGAAGATAAAGTATATAATGAATTTGATCATGAGGATGCAAAAAGAAGTAATGGATCTTAAGGTAAGAGTAGCAAGAAAAAATTTCTCATTTTTAAATGTGGGTAATTATTTAACCACTCTGAGTTATTCAATCTATAATTCTTCTCTAATTTTTTTTCCTGCTGAGCTTAAGCTATTAACTAAATCAGTATTCAAAGAGGTACACTTTGAACCATATACTAGAAATTAAGTAATACTTAAATGAGAAAAAAGTAAATTAATGGTATTTTTTTTATGTCAATGAAGGAGAAGAATGAATCAAAAGCAAATATTTGTTTTACTGACATATGTATTATGTATTTCAGCAGATAAACTTTTAGGCCTTTTTTATTCACCTTCCTTAATTAATGATAGCCTAGCTCAGGCTTAAGGGATTTAAAAATAATAAACATATTTCAGTAACTGCTCTTTAGGGTAGTAAACTTTCTCAATAAACATTTTTTTAACTATTTGAAATATGTAATGTTTAATATATACTTCCTTTAATAAAGTTTAAGAAAGAGTTCTAGAAAAACATCTGTTTCTGCTTTATTGACTACACAAAAGGCTTTGACCGTGTGGATCACAATATACTGTGAAAATTCTGATAGAGATGGGAATAACAGATCATCTGACCTGCCTCTTGAGAAATCTGTATGCAGGTCAGGAAGCAACAGTTAGAAGTGGACATGGATTTGTCATATGTAGCTTTTATTATGTTGAGGTATGTTCCTTCTATTCCTGCTTTCTGGATAGTTTTTATCATAAATGGATGTTGAATTTTGTCAAAGGCTTTCTCTACATCTATTGAGATAATCATATGGCTTTTATTTTTGAATTTGTTAATGTGATGTATTACATTGATTGATTTGTGGATATTGAAGAATCCTTGCATCCCTGGGATAAAGCCCACTTGGTCATGGTGTATGATCTTTTTAATGTGTTGTTGGATTCTGATTGCTAGAATTTTGTTGAGGATTTTTGCATCTATGTTCATCAGTGATATTGGCCTGTAGTTTTCTTTTTTTGTGGCATCTTTGTCAGGTTTTGGTATTAGGGTGATGGTGGCCTCATAGAATGAGTTTGGA
>SJYX01002812.1:10050-26930 GCA_006410675.1 Oreotragus oreotragus | reverse complement strand
GAACAACAGACCGGTTCCAAATAGGGAAAGGAGTACATCAAGGCTGTATATTGTCACCATGCTTATTTAACTTATATGCAGAGTACATCATGAGAAACGCTGGGCTGGATGAAGCAAAGAATGAAATCAAGATTGCTGGGAGAAATATCAAGAACCTCAGATATGCAGATGACATCACCCTTATGGGAGAAAGTGAAGAAGAACTAAAGAGCCTCTTGATGAACATGAAAGAAGAGATTGAAAAAGTTGGCTTAAAGCTCAACATTCAGAAAATGAAGATCATGGCATCTGGTCCCATCGCTTCATGGCAAATAGATGGGGAAACTGGAAATAGTGTCAGACTTTATTTTGGGGGGCTTCAAAATCACTGCAGATAGTTACTGCACCATGAAATTAAGAGAACTTTACTCCTTGGAAGAAAAGTTATGACCAAACTAGACGGTGTATTAAAAAGAAGAGACATTACTTTGCTAACAAAGGTCCATCTAGTCAAGGCTATGGTTTTCCAGTAGTCATGTATGAATGTGAAATTTGGACTATAAAGAAAGCTGAGTGCCAAAGAATTGGTGCTTTTGAACTGTAGTGTTGGAGAAGACTCTTGAGAGTCCCTTGGACTGCAAGGAGATCCAACCAGTTCATCCTAAAGAAAATCAGTCCTGAATAGTAATATTCATTGGAAGGACTGCTTTTGAAGCTGAAACTTTGGCCACCTTATGTGAAGAACTGACTTATTTGAAAAGACCCTGGTGCTGGAAAAGATTGAAGGCAGGAGAAGAAGGGGATGACAGAGGATGAGAATGTTGGATGTCATCACCAATTCATTGGACATGACTTTGAGTAAACTTGGAGCTGGTGATGAACAGCAAGGCCTGGTATGCTGCAGCCCATGGGGTCACAAAGAATCAGACCTGACTGAATGACTGAACTGAATACATAATTGTTAATATATACTTCCTTTAAGAAAATATATATAATATATAAATTAATTCCCATATATAGGCTGAGTTAATAAAGCATACATTGTAAAAAGATAAAGATTTTTTTTGTGTATTATTTTGTATTACTCAAAATACTCCTAATTGCTGTATTATTTAGAAAATGGCATGTATCAAAGAGATAGTTTGTAAATACTAGGGCAGTAGGTCTACTGCTTAAATTGAGTTATAAATATCAATATCCGTCTCTTCCTTTCTGTCTTTGTATCTGTCTTGTCTGTCTCTCTCTCACATATTATATATATATATATATATTCATAAATAATTTCAAGTATAATTAACAAATGGAAGGATGTAAGAACATTAAAGGAGGGCAAGAGAAAGGGAAAATTATATTTCAAAACTAATTAAAAGGACATATTAAAGCAATAAGAAAGTTATTAAATAAATGACATTGATAGGTACTATGAATAATCTGTAGATATAAGTTTAGATGGAAATCATATTTTTTTTAGAATATTCAAGAGGCCCTATGTCATACAGAATGATGAAAAAGCAATGGGTTTTGAAGACAGACATAGTTCTTTTCTCAGCTTTACCTCTTTGTTCTAAGAGACTAGGCAAGTAACTTAAACTTTTGCCCTCAGTCCACATTTGTATGAGAAAATTAATAGCGCCCTTCTTTCTGTGTATTGTGTATATCTAACTGCAAATTGTATGCCAAGTGAAAGTGACAGTCACTCAGTTGTGTCTGACTCTTTGTGACCCCATGGACTATACAGTCCATGGAATTCTCCAGGCCAGAATACTGGAGTAGGTAGCCTGTTCCCTTCTCTAGGGGCTCTTCCCAACCCAGGTCTCAAACCCAGGTCTTCCATGTTGCAGGCAGATTCTTTACCAGCTGAGCTACCAGGGAAAATCTGCTGCTGCTGCTGCTGCTGCTAAGTCACTTCAGTCATGTCCAACTCTGTGCAACCACATAGATGCAGCTCACCAGGCTCCCCCATCCCTGGGATTGTTCAGGCAACAGCACTTGAGTGGGTTGCCATTTCCCTCTCCAATGCATGAAAGTTAAAAGTGGAAATTTGGGATATGGGCAAATAATAAATGGTGATATTTCCTTTCTAAAGGTAATACTTAGAAACCAATTAATAGGTTGTATAGCAATTATGCAGTTTTTAAGTCTGTTGGAACTAGCTTCCTACTTGAAAAAGCTTTTGAGATTTGCATAGTGTGAACAAGTATACCATCCAAAAATATAAATAAATAGAACAGTTCTCATATTTCAGATCCCAACCTGGTTTTTCTATTTTTGTAACCCCTAAAATACTGAGTTGGCCAAAAAGTTCATTTGGTGTTTTCTATACCATCTTATGGAAAATTCTAAGTAAAAGTTTGGTCAACCCAATATATACCAAGCCATGACATGGGTCTCTATCATATAATCTCATGATTATATATTATTTGTTTTCTTTTAGGATTTTGCATAGGAATTAGATGATTGTAATTTCTCTTAAACTACCTCACACAGTGAATGACTTGGCCTCCATACCCATTTTTATGTTTTCTTTAGGGATTATAACATTGGAGAAGCTAACAATCATTCTGATATTTTTCACTGAATGCATATGAAGACAGTAGGAGACTCTGTGAAAGCTTTTACAGGTCTGAGATGGTGTAGTTTCTCATTCATATGTTTGTATTATTTATCTACTGCTTTGCTCTGCTATTTTCTAAATGTTAGTTATGCCCAGCAGGGCAGCAGTGGCGTGCAGGCTATGGCTCTGTAAGGAGCGTTTCATTCTGTTCCTGAAATACCTGTAAAATTATATGTCAGTAACCCAAAGGACATCATCAATAGCTTCACTGAATTAGAAATTATTTTTCTATATTAAGGTGATAGTAAGATTAAGCATACTATTCAACCAAATATAGATAGTGATTTTGTCTTATTTTGATAATTTTAAGAAAGAGTATTCACTGTGAGTCTATAAGGATAGAATATATGTATATGTATGTATATATATATGTATATGTGTGTATATATATATATATAATATATATATATATTTGTCCAACAAGGGAGAGAAGGGGAAGTTGAACAGAAACACTGCCCGGTGGGAGTTACCACTGTCTGTCTGAGTCCTTTCACATCCATGTCCTTCATGAGCTCTTTGATTTGCAGAAATGAACCTGTTAGTAAATCTCCTTNATATATATATATGTATATGTGTGTATATATATATATATAATATATATATATATTTGTCCAACAAGGGAGAGAAGGGGAAGTTGAACAGAAACACTGCCCGGTGGGAGTTACCACTGTCTGTCTGAGTCCTTTCACATCCATGTCCTTCATGAGCTCTTTGATTTGCAGAAATGAACCTGT
The DNA here is from genome assembly GCA_006410675.1 of Oreotragus oreotragus. Taxonomy (NCBI): domain Eukaryota; kingdom Metazoa; phylum Chordata; class Mammalia; order Artiodactyla; family Bovidae; genus Oreotragus; species Oreotragus oreotragus. Next base: position 23,603 of record SJYX01002812.1, on the reverse strand, counting down.
TAGTAAATCTCCTTCTCTTCAACTCTGAGGATATAAAAGAAATTCTGGCCCTCCTTTATTTTCAAAAATCTCTTCAGAGAGGTTATAAATGTATATTAGTATGTTCAAATGTTTACAACCTAAATATTCAAAACTTGCTACCATTTGTAAATGTCTGATATGACTCCATGCTTTGCAGATTTGACTTCTGTAATTGAGACAAAATGGCACATGCCTGTACTGATTTCAATATTAATTTGGCATTGTTTCTGCCCATTGTTGGCTTTGTTAAAGGCCCTTCCCTTTGGCATTTTCTGCTTTAGTTTCCAAGTGAAGCCAGTGCTCATTTCTACTCAGAGGGTGTGCTTGGCAGCTGCTGGGCCAGATGCTCCACTGCTGGATACTTTGTCTAATCCTAGTCTAGGGATGTGGTCAGGCGAATTTTGAAATATTTAATTTATCCAGATGCCACAGTCTTCAATGTGCTGTCAGTTGTGATGAATTTGTTCCATTTAATATTTTCAGATATTCAATGTGCAACTAGTGCTTCAGATCCATATGTTTAAAAAATTATATGCTTTTCAATATTTTTGTTTTCTAGTTCATTGCTCTCTGCTTTTATGTTAAATAATTCCTAATTAATTATGTATCTTTTTCCTAACTTATTTAAATGAGAACTAAGTTTCTCAACAAACCACATGAACTATATAAATTGTTAGCTATTCAGTTATATCATTTCCCCAAAGTTTCATTACTATGCATTTTACTTTCTGCTTTTCATTTGCTTTGTTATCCAGTGATTTGGGTATAAATGAATTTTGTTCATGGTTTTACTGTTAATTTCAAATTGATTAGATTATGGTAGATATATTACCAATAAAATTCTAGTTTTTAGAACTTTTAAAAGACTTTCTTCATGACAAAGTTCATGTTAAATTATTCGTGGTATAGATGTGCTCTGTGAAAAATGTAATTCTCTATCTCAAGTTCATTAGTTAATTATCTAATTCCTGTATACTCTTACATTTTATGGCTTTTGAAATTTTTCCAATTCTGAAAGAGGTAGGTCTCTCATGGAAAGGGAAATAGCAACCCATTCCAGTATTCTTGCCTGGAGAATCCTGTGGATGGCAGAGCCTAGTGGGCTGCTGTCTATGGGGTCACAGAGAGTTGGACATGACTGAAGCGCCTTAGCATGCATGCATGCATTAGAGAAGGAAATGGCAACCCACTCCAGTATTCTTGCCTGGAGAATCCCAGGGACAGAGGAGCCTGGTGGACTGTTATCTATGGGATCACACAGAGTCAGACATGACTGAAGCCCCTTAGCTGCAGTAGCAGCAGGTCTCTCATATAATTGTTTGTAAGGCTCTATATTGCATGTGTTATACTGTATTTTTATTTTGTCATTGTGTTATTTAGTTAATTAGCTTTGTGTCACATCCTTTATCTATTTCTTTGATGTTTTATAATTCTATAGTGTATATTTTTATCCAATCTAATTTACTCAATTTATTTCTGAAACAAAATAATTAACTTGCTCATAAACCTAAAATATGCCTACAACATTAGAGAAATGCTTCCAAGTCTTAATTTAAATTGGTTTTTATTTCAGATATTTTACATGAATTTTCCTCTTCTGCCTGTTTTAATTTGACAGGCATCTGTTTGTGGGTACTTTTTTTCCCAGTCTTGTCTTGCTTCAATAAAATCTCTTGTTTAAAAAAAAAGAAAAATAGATATAGCGAGGGTATTTAATGGAGCAATTCATTCTTTACCTTTCAGGGTAAAATTTTATATCTTTCATTTATTCTAAATGTTCATTGTCATTTTTTTAAATTTTCTGATTTGGTATGTTCATACAATTTTATTACATGAATTATTTTTTTACTCTCTTAAACATCTTTGAAATCTTCTAGTAAAAAATATTGTGGTATTAATGATTACACTGATACTATTTTGTAAATATCTTTCAAAATATTTTCATGTATTATTTGATCTATAGAAGGAAAGTACTATTAGAGAAATAGATTTAGATAAACTTTGGCTCAGTTCTGGACATTCTCTCCTTCATAAACTCTGTCTCTTGATGAAGTCTTATCTTTATTGCATTACTATACCATGCCAATTATTGTAATGTCTATTCTTATATAATAAGTCCAGAGCTGCACAGAGTTATTGTCTAGGACTGCTCTGAAATCATGCTTCTTAATCCCACCTCATCACCAAAGAACTCTGTTTCTGAAGATGTTCATTTTTGAGCTTAGATATGCTGGGGCCATTGTGATCTCAAACAATTGAAAATACAGAAGGGAGTAAGGAAACTCTTGCTCTGCTCTTTGCTTAACAGTATTCCCTACATTCATGTTCAGTTCATTTTTTTTTTTTTCAGTTTTCCTACTAGTTAAAATCATTGTTTCTATTTTCACTTTTACAACCTATAGAATCATAGGTAAAAATCACACCTCACTGAGACAATTTTCTGAAGCTGAAGAAATAAAAACCAAATGCAAATAAGAATGATAATAAGAGTAACTTCAAAAATCTGCAGAGTAGTTGTGACATTAGTTAAGCATTTGGGAAAATTCTTTTTAAAATATAGTAATCCAATTTAAGTATTATAAAAAATAATATTTTTCTTTATATTGCTTTGAAAATTAAAAAAAAGAAAATTATATATATAATTTAGGCTGCATCCCTCAGTCAGTTCAGTTCAGTTGCTCAGTCATGTCCGACTCCTTGTGACCCAATACACTGCAGCATGCCAGGCCAGCCTGTCTGGGAGATCCCAGAGCCTGTTCAAACTCATGTCCATTGAGTGGCTGATACCATCCAACTATCTCATCGTCTGTCATCCCCTTCTCCTGCCTTCAGTCTCTCCCAGCATCAGGGCCTCTTCCAGTGAGTCAGTTCTTTGCATCAGATATCCAAAGTACTGGAGCTTCAGCTTAAGCATCAGTCCTACCAATGAATATTCTGTACTGATTTCCTTTAGAATTGGCTGGTTGGATCTCCCTGCAGTCCAAGGGACTCTCAAGAGTCTCCAATACCACACACTGTTCAAAGGCATCAATTCTTTGGCGCTCAGCTTTTTTTATGGTCCAACTCTCACATTCAGACATGACTACTGGAAAAGTCATAGCTTTGACTAGATGGACTTTGTTGGCAAAGTAATGTCTCTGCTTTTTAATATACTGTCTAGGTTGGTCATAGCTTTTCTTCCAAGGAGCAAGGGTCTTTTAATTTTATGGCTGCAGTCACCATCGGCAGTGATTTGGGAGCCCAAGAAAATAAAATCTGTAACCATTCCCATTATTTCCCCACCTATTTGCCATGAAGTAATGGGACTGGATACCATGCTCTTAGATTCTTGAATGTAGAGTTTTAAGCCAACTTTTTCACTCTCCTCTTTCACTTTCATCAAAAAGCTATTCAGTACCTTTTTTCTATCTACTGTAAGGGTGGTGCCATCTGCATATCCGAGGTTATTGATATTTCTCCAGATGTGAATAATAAAGGTATGTGATATATTCTTGTATCCTTAAATATCTTGAAATATACATATGAGATATGTAATCACTGTGAACATTAGAAAATATAATACAATTGCAAAAGACTTGGAAGTATGCATTTCAATGCAAGCATTTTTTTCTTTGCATATGAACAATTCAATTATTTTGTTTCTGAAATAAATTAAGTAAAGCTTATTGAATCTGATCAGCCCTTGTTTCCAGGGAATTGCAATTCAATTTCATTTTTAATTAGAATTGAACATTGTGGATTTCTTAGCACTGGTAAGCAAGATCCAGCAATAAAATATGTACTTAATTTGTATTAAGTTTCTGAAATTTAGTGTAGAGAGTGAACAATATGTCTGGTTAATATTTAAACACCTCGCAATGTTCTGTTGTAGAAGTTTCCATTTATAAAACCTGCTGTTCTATAGCAAATTACTTTCACTTTTAAATAAACCTATTACAACATTAGCAAAACTTATTTAATTAAAAGAGAAAACAAAGTAAAGTAATTATTTACTCCTATTTGATGTACACAATAGCTTCTAAAGATTCTAGAAATGCCTGGGAAAGTAGATTTGATGGCTTAAAAATTACATTTGCTTAACTATCGCTTCAATAAAAAGTAGGTATTTTCATATGGAATATATATTTCTATATAGGAAAGCATTATGTCATGAGAGAATAATGAACCATGTGGAAAGAAGCCATGAACCATAAGGACAGTTGAGATAATGTGTTTTCCTCGTCCAGTTTTCCATGCTTGTTTCTGTTTTGTCTTTTTGGTTCAGTGGTATAATAATGCTGTACATCACAGTGGAGCTAAACGGAAACAGTACATCCATAGTATCATATTTTTTTCCATGCACTCAGGCATTAAACTGAACATGTTCCTGCCCATCATTTGTCTTAATATATTACTAAAAGGAAGAGAAAAAAGTGAGGGAAGTTTGCAATAGTGACCTCAGTCATGATAATATATCTCATATAAGGCAATGAAAAATGTAGCAGATTAATTTAACAGGTATTACAGTTATCAAAAGGCAACTCAGAGTCAGATTCACCTTTGATATCTTACATATTTTAAAAATATCTGAAATCTGAATGACATACAAATAATTTTTTATTTACTCAAAAGTGAAAGTGATTCTCAAGAAAATCAAAAGCCTTTGCAGGGTCAGGGAAACGGAAACTGTGGCTGTGACTCCTGATGGGTTTGCACTGTAAGAAGTCATTGTCAATTTCTGCCAGACAGGACTGCAAAGACAGCAAGTGATGATCTATAAACTGCACGGACAAGAGACATGTACTCTGATTCTTTCTTGACAACTATAAATCTTTCTAATTAATGATGTGAGAAAGAATAATATGAAAGCTATTTCTATTGTGATTAAGTTCTCTGTAAGACATATGCATCAGATTTGCTTCTTAAAAATATATAAACTACAAAGACTCTATGTATCTGTAATCCTTTAGTTTGTCCTGGAATAAGGACATCTCTCAGCTGTTTGCATCTGATTACAAATTCTGTGCCTGGTTGAAATGTCAGGTTTATATAAGTAAATGAATTAATTTCAGGAAGGGTTAAGAAATCATTTCTGTGAAGTAGACTTCTGTTTTTTTTAATTGAGAAAAAATAATAGGATAACAAAAATAATGTTTCCTTGATAGGTAAGGAAAATGTAATAATCATATCCTAATTTTTAAAGATACAAGCTAATATTTTAAATAATGAGATTATACAAATTTTAAAGGAATGCAGTTTGGAAAAAAAATATAACATGGGGTGTTTTAGAATTTTTTTATTCATGGTTCCTACAATCTAATATATAATAAATAGCAAATGGCCTGCTAATAAGTGAATGGCAATGAAAGAGGATTTTAAAATTACTTAAATGTTTACTTTTGGAAATGAATTCATAAAATTTCATCATTTTACATCAAGAAAAATATTTTTCCAGATTAACTAGTTTGTTTTTGTTTATTCCTAATACCATTCCCTAACAGCAGACAATTGCAAAGAAATTGAGTTCAGCCACTCAGTTGTGTCTGACTCTGTGACTCCATAGACTCCAGCATGTCAAGCTCCCCTGTCCATAACCAACTCCAAAGCTTGCTCAAACTCATGTTCATTGAGTCAGTGATGCCATCCAACCATCTCATTCTATGCCATCCCATTCTCCTCCTGCCTTCAATCTTTCCCAGCATCAGGGATTTTTCCAGTGAGTCAGCTCTTCTCATCAGGTGGCCAACATGTTGGAGCTTTAGCTTTCAGCATCAGTCCTTCCAATGAATATTAGGACTTATTTCCTTTAGGACTGACTGGTTTGATCTCCTTGCAGTCCAAAGGACTCTCAAGAGTCTTCTCTAACACCACAGTTCAAAAGCATCGATTCTTCGGTGCTCAGTTTTCTTTATGGTTCAAGTCTCAGATCCATACATGACTACTGGAAAAACCATAGCTTTGGCTATATGAACCTCTGTCAGCAATGTAATGTCTCTGCTTTTTAATATGCTATCTAGGTTTGTCATAGCTTTTCTTCCAAGGACCAAGCAAAATTACAATTCCTCAATTATCCACCTGGTTCATTCTCCACCTTCTCGTCTTCCTTATCATTCCCTTGAAAAACAAAAAGAAAATAAAATACAAAAAAAAAAAATTAAAAAGCAGAGATTAAATTTCCTCAACTATTCCATTCTCCACATTCTCTTCTTTCTTATCTCTTTTCTTGAAAAAGAAAAGGAAAAAAAATAAAAACCTTCACATGTTATGTAGCATTCATGAACCTCCTATACAGAGGAAAAGACCCCGGCCACTGTGTTTCCTATCTCAATCTCAAATTCTTAACATGCAACCTTGCTAATCTCCACTCTACCACTGTATTTTCAAATAATGTAATATGACCTTTAAAAAAACAAACAAACAAAAAATGTAGAGGCACACTTTTTTCCTTATTTGAAAGCAATATGATTTAATGGGAGAAACACAGGAAAATAAATTATGAGCACACATCATTCCTTTAGTCTGAAATCTGAAAATTAACTATGTGATCTTGATATAATCATCTTTATCTCATTAATACTTCATTTGTGAGATAAAAATGATTCCACAGACCAAATGAGATGTTTGTTGTTGTTGAGTTACTCAGTTGTATCTGACTCTGCAACCTCACTGACTGCACCACACGGAGGCTTTAAAGTGCAATAAATAATTATGCATGAGAATACTTTATAAAATAGGACATCTTGCCTCCGTCCCTACCTTTCTCCCTTTCTTCTTTCCTTCCCTACTTCCTTCCTTCTTTCCCTCTTCTGTAATGTAATAATAAAAGTTGAGAATGCTTTTGAGAACTCTGACAACAGGTTTCACTTTCTGAATAGCTTCAGGTTTTTTTTCCTTGCAAAAGGAGATCATTGCTTCTTATTAATCTTACTAGAATTATTTAGGTAACTTTAGATACATCAAGTAAAGCAATTTGAAATCCAAGTAACAGTGTTCAGAGAAATCAGAAATAAATGCTGTGATTATGTCTTGGGTGTACTCATCTGATTACAGTGAATATTCCTCACCATAATTGTCTTAAAAAAAAAAAGAGCTTATTTCTGAAATACTTTTGATAAAGGAAACAGGAATCTTATGAATCTCTTTAATGGCATCCTAACAATACAATACATAATTAAAGGACCAATTAGCAGATCTATTAATAGGGGAAAACAGTTTCAAGAAGAAAGAATAACATAAAATCTGAGCCCTGAAGTCAAAATATATGCTTAAGAAATGAACACCTGTGTTCAATGTTTTTATTTTTCACCTATTCCAGAACTATTTGATTTAATGAGTAAAAATGTGCTAAGTAATGTTAGTTCATGGTTTTTAAAAGTTTATTCTTATGTTATAGTAGCCATGAATCTTTAGTCTAAAATGTTCACATTTTATTGTTTTAATATATATGAATCCCCACTATGCACTTTGTAAAAATCCAGTTCTTCTTAGCAATCTAAACAAATAAGCATATAATTCATGTAATATTGATTTTAGTACTTCTCAGAAAGCAGACCATGCAAGAAGCATCTGACGTGTTTGATAAATTCATTCTTTGGGCAATCTATTTGTCTTTGTAAAGGATGGATGTATAATAGAAAAGGTATGTTTTAATGGAAAGATCACTAGACTTGAATTTTGAAAACTCTAGTTCGATCTTTGGAATTACCACTTATTGGGCTTCTATTGGCTCAGATGGTAAATAATCTGCCTGCAATGCTGGACACCTGAATTCAATTCCAGAATGGGGAAGATCCCCTAGAGAAGTGAATGGTTATCCACTCCACTATGTTTACCTGGAGAATTCCATGGACAGAGGAGCCTGGTGGGTTGTAGTCCATGGGGTCACAAAGAGTCAGACAAGACTGAGTCTCACACACACACACACACACACACACACACACACTTTACCATGTATTACCTCTGACCCCAGGTCAAGCTCTTCACCTTCCTGAATCAAAATTTCATAATAATGGGAATTGAAATGATATACCAGATGCTTTGAATAGAAATCAGCAAATATCTTGTGAGACAGTATCTGGCTTATGGTAGGGGCACAATTAGTACCTGATGATTTGGCCTAAGGAGACCTAGACTCAGAAAATGTAGATTCTAATTACATGATTTTCCAGAATCTAAATATAAAGTTTGGCAGATATTTATCTCATGTGAAAGTATTAATTTGCCAGGGCTGCTATAACAAAATATTCCAGGCTGCATGGCCTAAAAACATTTATTTTCTCACAGTTCTGGAGGCTGACAATTTAAGATGAAGGTGTTGACAGGTTCAGTCTCTCCTAAGGCCTCACTTCTTGGCTTGCTGATTGCCACCTTCTTGCTGTGTCCCCATGTTTTCTGTTTTGTTCTTTCACTCTCTGCACATAGACCTCTAATGTCTTTCCCTCTTCTTATAAGGGCATTAGTCATATTGGAGTACAGCCTACCCATATGACCTCATTTAACCTTTGTTGCCTCTTTAAAGTTTCTATTTTCAAATGTAGTCACACTCTGAGGTATGCCTGGGGTTAGAACTTAAACTTACAAATCTTGCAGGGACACCACATAACAGATCTTAATTGTATCTGTAAAACCAAATTTGTCTCCTTTGGTACCCTTGTTCTTTTCTACATGAAGGCTCAAGAAACTTTTATAGCTGTGGAGGCCAGAGGAATGGTTCTAATAGTGAACCAGTATTTTGAAGAGGTTAAAGTACAAAGAAAACCATAAGCTTCCTCCTTTGGTTCTTGATACCAGGTGGTAGTTCAGAGATCTCCTGAATTGTGACCAGTGAAAATAAAGAGCACAACTGACATTCAGTGGGTTCAAAAGGGTGAGTTGACAACTTAAGAGCATCTGTAAATGGATTAGAGTCTAGCTGCAGAATTCAGCCAGTATTCCCTTGATGGACACTGTGAAGCAAGGTATTTTCTAAACAACAATAGCAACGGCATCCTTCTCCTGAAATAGAAAAGGGGTTTTGATTGAAAGTAAGAGTAGATGTCAAAAGTACAGAAGTTAAGTGGTAGGAATCAGATCAGGGTCCTGTTTCTCTCACTGTCTCTGGCTTTGATTTTCTTTGAATGATTGTTTGCTGAATATCTGAATACCATGGAGCCATCCTGTTCCCGCATGCTGTCTGTCCAAGGCAATGGGAATATAATACTATTGGACCATTTTCAGGTTTTAGACTATGACCCCTGAGTGAGTGATTCCCGTGAAGCTTTGCATTTTGTAAGGTTTGTTCGGTAAGATTGTTGTGTCCTGCCCACAGATTTGTAGTGCCATTTATTTCAGAGTGGGTTATTTGACAACAGAAAGCTTTATATACTACACAAGGAGAAATGTACTAACATGACTCACAGCAAGGAATGTGAGATGATATTTCTTGGTCAAAGACATTTTATCTCTAAGACACTGTCAATAAGACAAATTCATATGTTTAAATCCCTGGGGGCTGGTTTCTACTTATCGCTACTCTTAGATAGCAAAACAATACAAAACAAAATTAAACAAAATAGACCAATTTTAATGTGTATTTTACAGAAGTATAAAAGGATAACATATTTTATTGAGTTTTTTTAAATTTCAGAAACAAGATAGCTTAATACTTATACTCACATTCTAATGGACGTATATAAGATGTCATAGCATAATTTATGGCATAAGTTTTCCAGCCAGTGGGTGGAAACTATAGAGCAAAATAACATTCATTTAATACATTTGTACCTGTATGCACTTTGTTTTTCATTAATTAATTCATTCATTGATATATATACTAATTTATTCACTAACTCAACAATAGAAATATCAATAGTTACCAGGCACTATATCAAGCACTAGGGATAAAAAGTGAAGCTATGAGGTTACTGTCTTAAAGCAAGTAAAAATCTAGTGCTACTAAAATTTTCCATCAGATCATTTTTAATTACTGAGGATGAAAAAATAATACTAATGAAATTTCACCTTGGAGACTTGCGGCATTAGAAATGCTTCAAATGATGTGAAGCTGTGACATAGCTTGAAGGAAGTTGGCTGACTCTGTACAGAAGAAGAAAAATGTCTCAGAGTTACAAAGGATCACTTCTTGATTATTACTTTAGCATCTATCTCAGCTAACTCAGGCATGTTGATATTTTAGCACCCATGAAAACTTGGTTAATAATTGTGTTGGGTTAGCACTTAGTGGTTCTTTCAGTTAAACAAAAAGGAGTGGGAAGCTTGTCATTTGGAGGCTGTGGACATTTTGAATAAACATAATCTGTAAATTTATGTGATATGTAACTTGTCTCCTGAAAATAAAATATTGGTTGAAGTACTTATTAGAGTAGAAATATTTCCAATTTAAACAGAGTATTAATAGCTTCATTGAAGTTGTCTTCATTTAATCCTGTGTGATTTATTACAATCATCATAATATATATCTTTTTGAGTGTATACACTGTGATATAGTTTTTTTTAATGTTTCATTTTTTTATTGGGGTGTTGGCAATTAACAGTGTTATAATAGCTTCAGGTGAACAGTCAGAAATAATTTTTAAAACATGAAATTAACACTTCACAGTGTACTATTTAAATTAGTACTTCAAAAGACAAAAGAATCAATTCAGTAACTTAAAGTTTCAATATACAGAGTCTAAGTATTTTGATTTTTCTTACATTCCATATCTAATAGAAGTTTAACATGAAATTAAAATATTTATAATATATATTAGATAGAATCAATCATAAAAACTATCTCACATGTCTTTATTACTCTTAGAAAATGTTTTGGGGAGGGTATTCCCAAACAATAGTTTGAAGGCAAGTTTCATATATGACAACATATTTAAAAGTACAATAAATGTCTCCATAAACATTTTGAAAATCATAGAATAAGACTACTTGCTTTTTTTAAATTAAGAAAGAATGAATGTTTGAGGATAGTATTGTTCAGTTCTTGCATTTTATGGATGGTGAAACCAGTGCTGGAAAAATTATGAGTTGTCACATAGCTATTAGTGTTAGAGTTGCTACCAAAATCCAGTACTGCATCCCAGTCTCATGAGTTTTCACTTGTCTTGGTTATGAATTGGTTTATTGGCAAATAACAGAAGCACTCTCAGAGAAAGGGAGGAAATCTCATCCAGTCCAAGTGAAAGGCACACACCTGGACATGAGGTCAGTGTGTGTGAATTTTTCTCTTGCCTATTTTCATCTCTATTTTCTCTGATTTCCTCCTCCTTTTTCGTTGTCAGTTTCCTTGGCAAGGTTCATGATTTCTACATTCTAAAAATAACTAGTTTGTACATGTCTTAAAATTAGTTCTGTATAGAGAAGCTATTTGCTCATGTGATGATTTGTATTGATAAGGAAATGGTACCCCTACAAGGTGATATAGCCTGTGGGTCAATGCACCACATTAGCTAGAGGCTGTGACCTGCTTCTTGGTCACCATACAACACTCAGGCCTAACACCCTCTGCCTGACTCATTTCTGGTGTCTCCATTCTAAGTTCCAATTGGCCCTATTTATGTCAAATGTTGTCTTAGTTTACAAGAACTAAGGACCCCAAACTTATCAGATATATAATTGAGAAAGAGAAGAAAAAGGCAGTTGAAGTTTAATGTCAAGAATCTTGGCTTGACACTCGCCCTATCTTTTCAGGTATCAGACCCCCCAGTATGATCATCAGTCTAGGTCTCAAGCTATGAGAGGTACTCTGCAGAGCAAATGACTTTCACCTGTGCACCAAGGGGCAGTCTACCATCAAACAGCACAGTGACAGCTGGTTTCATCTTTTTGTCATTGGCATTCTTTGAATGTGTTGTTAAAAACATAATCTCACCAAAATGGGAGATATTTTGAGCATTTTAGGCAACCTCTGTGTCATCAGATTCAAAATGTAATGCTAACAATACAAAGGAACATTTTTAAAATTTGATATAATGTAAACGGTTTCTCTTGTTGTCAATGGTATTGGAAATCCAGTAATAGATACTCTCTAAAACTGAGTCACTGAATTAAACTAATTATTTAAGAGCTCTATAATGGCCAGTGAGGGGTAGAGTCAGAAAACAGATTTGACAAAATCGAAGAAGTGTCCACTTCAGGTCCAACTATTGTATGCAGAGGGCAGGAAGAGGAGGTTGGTTCATATATAAAACTGTCTCTTCAAGGGTGTAGGGAGGTAATCAACTCAATCCTAAGATAGGTTTCTAATAAACCACTTTGCTTCAGAATTGGCCATGAGGTATAGAAGTATATCATGATATATATTCCTTATAAAAAGGATCTCAACATACTACCTAATATAATCAGAAAAGAAAAAACATATAACTCTTCCATGTGATTTTTGACTAAAATAAACTTAACCATTGTTTCATAAACATTAAATTATTATCATCTGTATCTTTTTAGAAGATATTTTTGAACATATTTGATATTCCACTAAAATACTGTGGATCATCATTCCCTTTCTTTGTCCAAAACAGTGATCTCTCATAGAATCACTTTCCACTGATGCTGAGTCTATCCTCACATTCTTTTCCTGCTGTTCATTCCTTGCCAGTTAATTAGAGTTAGCAGTCAAGGTGAAATGCTATTAAAATGCTGCACTCATTATGTTAGCATATTTGGAAAACTCAGCAGTGGCCACTTTTCCACGACTGGAAAAGTTCAGTTTCCATTCCAGTCCCAAAGAGGGGCAGTGCCAAATAATGTTCAGACTACCATAAAACTGCACTCATTTCATATGCTAGTAAGGTTATTTTCAAAATCCTTCAAGCTAGGCTTCAGCAGTACATACATTGAGAACTTCCACTTATACAAGCTGGGTTTAGAAAAGTCCGAGGAACTGGAGATTGAATTGCCAACATCCACTGGATAATAGGAAAAAGCAAGGGAATTCCAGAAAAACAACTGCTTCTGCTTCATTGACTAAATGCTAAAGCCTTTGTGTGGACTCCCTGGTAGCTCAGACAATAAAGTATCTGCCTAAAATGCGGGAGACCCGGTTTGATCCCTGGATCAGGAAGATCCCCTGAAGAAGGAAATGACAACCCACTCCAGTATTCTTGCCTGAAAAATCCCATGGACGAAGGAGTATAGTAGGCTACCGTCCATGGGGTCGTAAAGAGTCAGACACAACTGAGCGACTTCACTTTTACTTCATTCACTTTGTGTGGATTAACACAAATGGTAGAAATTTTTTCAAGAGATGGGAATACCAGACCACCTTATCTGTCTCCCAAGAAACCCCAAGAAACCTGTATACAGATCAAGAAACAAGTTAGAACTGGACATGGAACACCTGACTGGTTCAAAATTGTGTAAGGAGCATAAAAAGGCTGTACATTGTCACCGTGCTTGTTGTCACCTAAATTATATGCAGAGTACATCAGGCAAAATTCTGGGCTGAATGAATCACAACCTGGAATCAAGATTTCCAGAACTATCAAAATCTCAGATATGCAGATGATACCACTCTAATGACAGAAAGTGAAGAGAAATTAAAGAGCCTCTTGATGAAAGTGAAAGAG
>SJYX01002811.1:39361-86995 GCA_006410675.1 Oreotragus oreotragus | reverse complement strand
CTTTGACATTCATATAAATTATGATTGCATGATATTGTGAATGTATTAAATGCCACTAAATTGTACAAAAAAAATGACTAATTTAATGTTAAATTAGTTTGACCTTAATACAAAAAATTCAATCCAATCTGCATTATGGGAATAAAGAAAGAAATGCTTTATTTAGTAGATGGATCTTAAGCTGTACCCTGAAAAATGAGAAGTGTAAAAGGAGAAGGAGAGAGGGAGAAAGTACAAGTGGGAAAAAGAATAGTATAAAAGATTCTTGGTTAAGAAATCACCATGAGAAAATGCACAGAGGTTGTAACCACCATATAATGTTAGCAGACAGCAAATGAGTTTTGAGGAAAAATCAACTATCGTGAAATGGCTAACAGGATAACAGGGTCCTTGTCACCACGCAAAATGTCTAGATTTAACCTTTAATGTTTGGACATTGTTGTTCAGTCATTAAGTTATGTCCAACTCTCTGTGACCCCATGGAAGCAATCTTCAAACTTCCCTGTCTTTCACTGTCTCCCAGAGTTTGCTCAAACTTATATCCATTGAGTCAGTAATGTCATCCAACTGTCTCATACTCTGTTGCCCTCTTCTTCTCCTGCCTTCAATCTTTCACAGCATCAAGGTCTTTTCCAGTGAGTTGGCTATTTGTATCAGGTGCCCAAAGTACTGGCGCTTCAACTTCAGCATCAGTCCTTCCAATGAATATACAGGGATGATTTCTCTTAGAATGGACTGGTTTGCTGTCCAAAGGACTCTCATGAGTCCTCTCCAGCACCATAGCTCAAAAGCATCAGTTCTTTGGTGCTCAGCCTTCTTTATGGTCCAACTCTCACATCTGTACATGACTACTGGAAAAACCATAGCTTTGACTATTTGAACCTTAGTCAACAAAGTGATGTCTCTGCTTTTAAATACACTGTCTAGATTTGTCATAGCCTTCTTTCCAAGGAGTAAATGNTCAGTTCTTTGGTGCTCAGCCTTCTTTATGGTCCAACTCTCACATCTGTACATGACTACTGGAAAAACCATAGCTTTGACTATTTGAACCTTAGTCAACAAAGTGATGTCTCTGCTTTTAAATACACTGTCTAGATTTGTCATAGCCTTCTTTCCAAGGAGTAAATGTCTTTTAATTTCATGGCTGCAGTCCAAGTCCACAGTGATTTTGGAGCCCAAGAATACAAAATCTGTTACCATTTCCACTTTATCCCCATCTATTTGCCATGAACTTATGGGACCAGATACCATGATCTTAGGTTTTTGAATGTTGAGTCTTAAGCCAGCTTTTTCACTCTCCTTTTTCACCCTCATCAAGAGGCTCTGTAGTTCCTCTTCACTTTCTGCCATTAAAGTGGTATATTTGCATATCTGAGGTTATTGATATTCCTCCTGGCAATCTTAAGTTCAGCTTGTGATTCATCCATCCCAGCATTTTACATGATGTAGTCTGTGTAGAAGTTAAATAAGCAGAGTGACAATATACAGCCTTGACATACTCCTTTTCCAATTTTGAACCAGTCTATAGTTCCATGTAAGGTTCTAATTACTGATTCTTATCCTGCATACAGGTTTCTTAGAAGGCAGGTAAGGTAGTCTGGTATTCCCATCTCTTTTAGAATTTTCCACAATTTGTTGTGAGCCACAAAGAGGCTCTAGTGTAACCAATGAAGCAGAAGTAGATGGTGGGTGTGTGTGTGTGTGGGGGGGTGTGTGTGTAATTTCCTTGCTTTTTCTATGATCCAGCAGATGTTGGCAATCTGATCTCTGGTTTCTCTGCCATTTCTAAATCCAACTTGTACATCTGGAAGTTCTCAGTTCACTTCAATCTGTTGAAGTCTAGATTGAAGGATTTTGAGCTTTACCTTGTTAGCATGTGAAATGAAAGCAATTGTGCGGTAGTTTGAACATTATTTGGGATGGTTTTTCTTTGGGATTGGAATGAAAACTCATCTTTTCCAGTCCTGTGGCCACTGCTGAGGTTTCTACATTTGTAGGCATATTGAGTGCAGCATTTTCACAGCATCACTTTTTTTTCACTTTTAGAATTTGAAATAGCTCAACTGGAATGACATCATCTCTACTAGCTTTTTTCATAGTAATGTTTCCTAAGGCCCACTTGACTTTACATTCCAGGATGTTTGGCTCTAGATGAGTGATACACCATCATCATTATCTGGGTCATTAAGATGTTTTTTTGCATGGTTTTTCTGTGTATTCTTGCCACCTATTCTTAATCTTTTCTGCTCCTATTAGGTCTTTCCTTTATTGTGCCCATCTTTGCATAAAATGTTCCCTTGGTATGTCCAATTTTCTTGACGAGATTTCATAGTATGTGTGTGTACTCATAGTATTCTTAGACTGACACACATACTACGAGCCAGTCATGTATGACTTTGCAACCTCACAGACTGTAGCCCACCAGGCTCCTCTGTTCATGAGATTTCCCAGGCAAGAACACTGAAGTGGATTGCTGTTTCTGACTCAAGGGAATCTTCCCAACCCAAGAATCGAAACTGTGTCTTTTGCATCTCCTACATTAGCAGGCAGATTCTTCACCACTAGCACTACCTGAGAAGTCCCAGGAGATCTCTAGTCTTTCCTATTCTATTTTTTTCTTCTATTTCTTTCCATTGTTCACTATAGAAGGCTTTCTTAACTCTTCTTGCTAGTCTCTGGAACTCTGGATTCAGCTGAGTGGCATTTTTCTCTTTCTCCTTTGCCTTTGATTTCTCTTCTTTTCCTTAGTTATATGTAGGTCTCTTCAAACAACCACCTTGCCGTCTTGTATCTCTTTTTCTTGGGAGTTACTAAGTCACTGGTATAAGGGGAAAAAGCGTGGCCAAGTTTGCCTTTCAATATGGTTACTATAGCAACAGAGTGGCTGGTATATTAAAAGGGAACAAAATTGGAGATCATGAGCTAACGTCACTAATTTACATGAGAGATACAATAATGAAGGCCTAAACGATACCAGGAATCTTGGAGATTTTCTTGATATTCAGTCTTTGGGGGCATTTGCTGAATATTTTATTTTTAAAAGACTTAGCTGGCAGGATTATGAGTTTGAAGCTAGAGGCAAAGAGAGACTATTATGCTTTTCTGAGATTGGTATATGAATTACTATGATGGAATTAAAGAGAAAAGGGCATATTTAATAGATGTTTCAAAGAAAGAAATAGCAGTATTTTGGTAGCTGCAAGTGTGAATGAGGAGAATGTCAATGACTCCCTGGGAATTCTCTGGCTGTTCAGTGGTTAGGAATCTCTGGTTTCACTGCTGAGGGCCTGGGGTTCAATTCCCAGTCAGAGAACTAAGATCCCACGTGCCATTGGGCCAATAAATAAATAAAATAAAATAAAATGAATAAATGAATGAGTAAATGTCAATGAAAAGTGAAAGTGTTTTTGCTCATTTATGTCAGACTATTTGTCAAATGTCAATGACTTCTTCAAAATTGTTGAAGAAGTCAACAATTATTCCCTCTTGTTTGTAAAAGAGGGAAAATGATGATTAATACAATGCAGAAGTGGAATTTTAATTGTTTAAGATAGAGGACATACTTTTCCCCATTACCTCTATTTCAATTTTAAAATTAAATGTGATACTGTAAAAAGAGAGTAGTATGTTTAGATCCTAACTGAGTGAATGTCAGCAAGTAACTTATCCTTTGGGCTTCTATTTCCTACCTACTAAATAGTTTCAAAATTGAAATTCTTGTGTTTCAGAGATGTTGGGTGGGGGATGAAGGGTCATGAGAGTAAGATGCATATACTGAATATACATCATAAGTAAAAGCCATAACTAGTATTATTGCCTGTATGAGTATTATTGGTTATGCTGGAAGGACAGTGTTTAGGATTCAAAGGATAATGCTGCAAAACTTTTGTAGCAGGAAGAACTCTCACAAATTTGCCCTTGACTCCTTTAATTATTTTTACTCTGCTGCTGCTGCTAAGTCGCTTCAGTCGTGTCCAACTCTGTGACCCCATAGATGGCAGCCCACCAGGCTCCCCTGTCCCTGGGATTCTCCGGGCAAGAACACTGGAGTGGGTTGCCATTTCCTTCTCCAATGCGTGAAAGTGAAAAGTGAAAGTGAAATCGTTCAGTCGAGTCTGACTCTTAGCGGCCCCCTGGACTGCAGCCCACCAGGCTCCTTTGTCCATGGGATTTTCCAGGCAAGAGTACTGGAATGGGGTGCCATTAAGGATACTTTTTCAGCTACCTTATCTTTTAGCATCTGAGACATCTTGCAGCTCCTATTACGATCCTAATGAATCTTTGTTCAGAATAGTTGCAGAATTTATACCAAGATGATAAAGTTTTCATATGTCCTAATTTTATAGCCTTACTCTAAATCTCCCGAGTTGGACAAGATGGTGAAATCTGAGGTGATACTCAGGAGCTCTTGTTCATATTTAGACTGTTAATAGTCTGTAAATGCAACGTCCTCATTCACATTTAGAGCTTCATCAGTAGTAAAAATAAAATTTTCCATGTTCATTGAAGGGACTGTGAATTATTATGTGAGAACACTCCACATAATTTGGCAAATCATATTTTGAAATGACAGTATTAATGTTCTCTTGCCTACATTTAATTTTAATCCATTAAAGTTAAAAGTCATAAAATTCAGTGATCATTATAGCAGTTTAATATAAAGGCCAAAATGTACATGTTTTACATAGCTGTGCCTTCCAGAGATCCTTAACAAAAACTTAATTACCATAATAAAGTTTATTTCTTTCTCCTAGAGAAAAAGATCTGAAGTAGAAAAGGTAAGTGGTATACTTAAGGTCAATTGCAAAGTACTATATTAGAATTAAATATTTGACTCTGGAGTATGAAGCTCCCTGGATATTGCTAGATGACCTTAAAGAAAAATGCAAAAACTACTTGAAGATTTAATTCTAAAATTCAAAACAGAATATTATTAACATGCTGCTGCTTTCAAATTTCACTAGCCATATATACTAGATAGGAAATATGCTAAAGAATAAAAGATTTCATCTTAATCTTTCCAGACTTGTATGAAAGATAAAGCATAATCTTTCAAGCTTAAGTCTGTACTTTTAAAGATAACATTTAGTATTTTGAGAGATAAAAATGGAACTGTAAACATATTATCTGCCAAAGTGTTTCTCTGGTAATTGAGATAAAGGACGGCCACAAATGTTGTATCCTTCAGAAGGAAGTCTGATTCCAATATTAGGAGCAATTTTACCTTCCCCAATTAAGTCAGAAAAATATAAAATGTGTGGTGAATTCATCACTAGGAAACTGGTTTAAATCAAGGTTCATAATCAAATCAAACATATTTGACTTATTAAAGTTCATTTTACAGTTAAATTTCTTATTTATAATCCATAACCAGAAGGCAAAATTATATAAATAGATTTCAGACCAATACTGCTTGCTGATGTGTTTGATTATTTTCTCCTGAAGTTAATAGATGACAGTGTTGTCAATTTAAAATCAGTAGATATATAGTAGCTGCCTCATTAATTCCACATATGATTTGTCTTTGGCTTTACATAAATCAGAGTATTGGGACTATAGAGATTTTATTTGTACCTAACTGCTTCCTGATTATAATATTTATAGGCTGTTTAAGTTTGTTGACACCATTAATAATCAACACTAATTCTGAGCATTCATTTTAATTTTTCTATAAGAATGCAAATATATAGACATATGTATATACACATATATACATAGTATATGTACATATACATATGCAATACGTATACACACACACACACCAAACCTTGAGCAATATTTAGAAATATGAAAGGGATTCAAGATGACTGTGTAGAAATGCCAGTTACATTGTAAGATTTTAAAATGACTATGCTTTGCATGTTAATGGCTCTGGCAAAAAAGGTAGACTTTTCAAAGTAATTTTAACAGAGATGAAAATGGTAAGAAACAATCATTTGGAAATGCTAGAAATAAAAAATTACAACAATAGAAAAAAGAGTGATGTCATGGATAGTCTAATAAATGGAACTGAAATCCCAGAAGAGAGAAAAGGGCAAAATAAATATTTAAAGAAATACTATAAATAACTTTAACACAATAAATAACAAGAATCTCACAGATCCAAGAAACTCTAGTAACTCCAAAAACAACAAAACAAATAATCCCAGTATATCTAGGCATAACTTATATACACTGATCAACACCCAAGTGAAAGATAAAATCTTTAAGACAGTCACAGAAAAAAAAATGTATTACATACAGGTAAATAAAGAGAAAGATTATAGTAGATTTTTTCCACTTACGAATGATTATAGAAGGAATTTGTTGCCAGATTGGGACTGTAGAAAATATTGATACTACTGAAAATTCCTTAAGACATTTAGAAATTGGACAGAAACCTGGACCTGTAGAAAGAAACACAGAGGGCTAGAAGTGAAATAAGTGGGGGTAACTACAAATGTCCTTTTCTCTTAATTTTCAGTACATGTAAAAATAACTGACTTTGTAAAGTAAAATAGTCATGCTTCAGTGTATATTTAAAGCACAAGTATCATTAACATGTGCAACAAGAATAGCATAAAAGTTGCAAGGGAATAATTGAGAGTATATTGAAAAATGTTTAAATGATAATGAAGTAGTATTATAATAGTATTTGAAGGTTCACTTTGATTAATAAAGAAGTAAATACAAAGGAAACTGAAAAACTTCTATAAAGAATAGTAAGTAAAAAGATTATGAGAGTTGAAATGCTAAAATTGTTTTATTAAAAAGATGGCAGATAGATTTCCCTTGCAGTTCAGTGGTTAAGACTCTGCATTTCCAGTTGCTTCATTTGCTATTATTTTCTCCCATTCTGAAGGCTGTCTTTTCACCTTGCTTATAGTTTCNCGACTCTGTGTGACCCCATAGACGGCAGCCCACCAGGCTCCCCTGTCCCTGGGATTCTCCAGGCAAGAACACTGGAGTGGGTTGCCATTTCCTTCTCCAATACATGAAAGTGAAAAGTGAAAGGGAAGTCGCTCAGTCGTGTCTGACTCTTAGCGACCCTATGGACTGCAGCCTACCAGGCTCCTCCATCCTTGGGATTTTCCAGGCAAGAGTACTGCAGTGGGGTGCCATTGCCTTCTCCAAGGGTTGTGTATAGATTTACCTATAAGCACTAGATTCTGTGAAAAGAAGAGGCACACTCTCTAATTCCAGTGTGGCCATTCATAAGAATGATTTTCTGCTCCTCTTTGAGAGTGGCAACCAGACTTGGATGTGAGTGCTCGTGCTTGGCAACAGCAGGATTTTGAATCATTGCCTGCCTCCACCACTAAGGGGCAAGAGCTCAGCAAGTTGAGAGTGCTGGCCAGTGCTCAAGTAGAAGGGAGGGCTGTGAGGAGATTCTCGTGATGCTCTTCTTCTCAGTTTGGTGGAGAGGCTGGGGTCATTGCCAGTGGATATTGGGACAGGGTTTCTGTACTCATTGTTATTAATCAAATTGCTCTTTGAAGGGAAGGTTTGCATTAGAAAGAATTCTGGTCTCTCATTGGCCAATAAATACTGCAAAAACAATCCAGCTTTACTAAAATGAACATATGAGAGGGGGAAAATCAAGATTTCAGGCAGAGCAATTTTGAGTACATTGATTTTACTTGTATTAAATCCATTGATTCATTGTATCTTTATGAAGCTTCAATTATATTTAGGGATTTCCCAGTTGGCACTAGTGGTAAAGAACCCATCTGCCAACACAGTAGACATTATAGATGTGGGTTCAATCCCTGGGTCAGAAAGATCTCCTGGAAGAGGAAATTGCAACGGATTCCAGTATTCTTGCTTGGAGAATCCCATGGAAAGTGGAGCTTGGCGGGCTACAGTCCATAGGATCACAAAGGGTCGGACATGACCCAAGCAACTTAGCAGCACATGTGCAGTTATACTTAGATATGTAAAGAATGGGAGTGAGGAGAGAAAAATATACTGCCTTCAAGAAATCTATACAATTTTTGATATAGAACACACACAAAATAAAATGTATAAATAATATTTTATTATATGTTGAGTATGTGTATATATGTATATCTATATACACTATCACAGGTACAGCACCTAACTTAGCTATCTACCATACTGTGACTATAGTACATAGCGTTACAATGAACACAGCGGTACATATGTCTTTTTAGTTAGTATTTTCATTTCCTTCAGATAAATGTATGTATGTGAATGTAATGTACACATAGTGAATATAGCCCACAATATTATGTACCAGCTTTGTACGGTGGCAGATGGTAACTGACCCATTTCATATTTGAGAAAATATCAAATCATTACTGATATACCTAGTAATATATTGTATACCTGAAAGTAATATAGCATCATATGTTAATTATAATTCAATAAAAATAGGGTCTCAAAATTAAGGGTCTGTTTTCCTCTTCATCTTGTATATAAGAAACACTACTCCAAAACATTTCTAGGCACAACCCAATTTCACTGAAAAGCTATTGCTCTCTGAATCAGCAGGGCTGAGTAAGCCAAAGTACATAACAAGCACAGCTTTTATAGAGCTCTCTTACAGTATGAAGAGATGGGAAGCACTTGAGAAAACATCTCTATAGAAGTCAGTGATGTTGTTTGGAACATGAGATAACTTTTACTCAACAGTCAGGTATGCAGTCTTTGTAATGTGAACATATTTAATTGTTTTAGTAAACAAAAACCACCTTCTTCCTAAAGTTATGGTTTATGTTTCAATATATGCTGAGAAACTTTGAATAATTTATTGTATAATGGTGAAATATTGGGGAAAACTCATTCCTACTACAGGTAAAGACTGAAATGAATAGTTCAGTCACTTTAAAACATGACTCTTGGAATAAGAATTAGTCGAACACATAAGAAAATCCTCCTCCTAAAGGGTTGATAATATATAAATATTTTCTAATCAAGAATTGGATTTTGGAGATGGGGTGGCAAAAAGTAGATTCACTTAGTAAGAAATACATTCACTTTGCAGTTAAAGAGTGAACACTATTCTAGATTTATACCATCCTAAGTTTTGTAAAGTAAAAATGTATTGCTGAATTATCTTTACTCGCTACTTCCAGTCAAGGATGGAAACTATGCAGATCCTTTTGGATAGCAAAACAAGCAATGTCTGGGCAGGGGGAGAGAAAGACAGTATTAATCAAGACAAAGAAAAGTTCTTAACTATTCAAGATGTATGCCCCCATTTGTGGTATCCAGCTATCGGCAGAAGAGCAAGTTCTTGGTGACTATGATATCCCTGAAGTAACAGTAATAGATAAACACCTTGTCATTTATGTGGCAAAACAAATGTTATGTAAACCAGGAGTTAAAAGATCTTTGAAAGAAAGATTTTATGAACCCTCTCCTTTTAAACATATAAGGTGGAAGAATCACCTCCTTTTATAGATGAGTAAACTGAGGGCACATAGTAATTAAAATATTTTTCTCTCTTTTTGCACTCATGTGTGTGTGCTAAGTCACATCAGTTGTGTCTGATTCTTTGTGACCCTATGGACCATAGCCTACCAGGCTCCCCTGTCCCATGGGATTCCCTAAGCAGGAATACTAGAGTGGGTTGCCATGCCCTCTTCCAGGGGATCTTCCTGACCCAGGGATCGAACCCGCGTCTCTTAAGTCTCCTGCAATGGCAGGTGGGTTCTTTACCACTAGTGCCACCTGGGAAGCTCCTTTTGCACTCATATATTCCTATAAGCTAACAATATATGGATGATGGGGTAGTTCATCTCACATCCTGTGATCCTTCTCTGGACTAAGAAGAAAAGGATCTGAGACTATTTACCCATAGAGTACAACTTAAGTGACAAAAAGGGCCTTCTTTCATCTTACAACTGTACTCTGACTCAAGAGGCTACCTACTGCAATGGAAAGTCACTAAACACTGTCACCCAAAATTTGTTCTGCAGCAAATAATTGTGCCCCCAACCCCCTCCCCCCAACACTAGACTTCTGGTCAAATGTGTCTCAACAAGAGTACATACTTTCATGAATGTTCACAGTGAATATTAGCATATTTGTGATATAAAAATATGCGTATATTTTCTTCTGTGGTTCAAGCTTCACCTGTGAGATTCAGTGCAGCATTCACACAAACTGGTGATTTTTCCTTTCTATGACTTTGCAATAAGAGTATTTATCCCTTCACTCTAAGATCAATTCTTATGCATTTTATCTTTTTAAATTGAATCTGGGCATAAAGAGAATGCTGTCTCGATATAG
Organism: Oreotragus oreotragus; assembly: GCA_006410675.1. Classification (NCBI taxonomy): domain Eukaryota; kingdom Metazoa; phylum Chordata; class Mammalia; order Artiodactyla; family Bovidae; genus Oreotragus; species Oreotragus oreotragus. The sequence goes on along the minus strand of SJYX01002811.1, from coordinate 76,759 downwards.
AGTTTTATAAAAGCAACCTCTATTCTCTTACAGAATGATAAATTCAGAAATTTAATGGACAGATAAAGAAGCAGACCTTTTAAATATGTAAAGTATAACCATGTGAAACATTCTAATATTCATTCCCAACTGAATTCTCTGAACCAAAAAGAAATATTTTCCAATTTAATAGTTCATGTTACCCAAACGTTAGCTTGGCATTGGCAGATAGTTGGCAGTTTATGTAGAAAATAAGAAGCAGATCATTTCCGTTTGTTAGGCTTTGATTCCTGCCTGTGTGAGTTAAACCCTAACAAAAGGCAGCAGTGCTCAGTATATGCATTTTGTAAACTTTCCCATTGCAATTTCCTGGGGGCTCAGGTATTTATTACTGCTACAGTCAGTACTTAGTTACAAGGATATAATAACAGATAAATATAAAACATAAACACATGTTGAACATTCACTATTATTAAAGCTATTATGGCTCACAGAAACAAATGGAAATACAAACCTCTGCATTATTTTTCTAACCACCATAACTAAAGAAACAGACTGCTCTTCAGTATGTGTGAAATTCCACTTTGGGTTCAAGCTACTACAATTTCACAGTTGAATCTTAAGAATTGTCACGGAGCCCCATTGAGTAAATTTCATCTTTACATGTATTCAAGGTCACTATTGAATGTGACTGCAATGCGATTCGACACCTCCGGTTATTTGTCAGGGAGTGGGTTTTAAACCTGAACAGACTTTAATTATGTTTATTCCATAGCAAGCTGGGGTGACTTCTGTCCTGACGACTTGTCATAACAAAAGTTACACTTTTAAAACACAGGCTTTCAGCAATTCNGTTATTTGTCAGGGAGTGGGTTTTAAACCTGAACAGACTTTAATTATGTTTATTCCATAGCAAGCTGGGGTGACTTCTGTCCTGACGACTTGTCATAACAAAAGTTACACTTTTAAAACACAGGCTTTCAGCAATTCTATTCTTTGATCAGATTTCCAATGTGGCATTTTGACAGATATTGAATTTATATCATGCCATATAAATACATAGACTACAGGTTTCTCATTTCATGTGATTTCTTTCTGAGAAGATAAGAATGTGAACATTTATTCTATTAGAGTATATGTAAAGTGCTCATTCAAAAATGAATCTTAATATCAGTTTCCAGGAATTTAAAATAGCATATACAGAAAACTTTCTCACTCTGTGGTCAGAAAATGCTCCATGTCAGATATGTACCGAAAGTCATTTCTTGAACTGTACAACTGATGTAAACAGGACTGTCATTAAGAATACCTAGCACTGGAACATTTATTAAGTCTTATATTACTACTTAATACAACAAACTAAAAGGACAGTTTCCATTTCAGTGTCAAACACTAAAGAATTACAACTTCTTAATAATATTATGGCCAACATAATTTTACATATTATAACGTTGATTCCAATGAATATGTCAATTCATACTGATTATTATTCTCTTTTATGTGTTAAGAAGGGCCCAGACTGTTGCTTTTTTACTTTAATGTAAATTGGTTCCTACTGCACTGCAATTACAAAAAAAATTCATTTCCTATTATTCATTATACAGTTTTATATTGAGCTAATAAGTAAACAGTGAACTGATGAGTGAGAAATCAATAAACTCAGTGATTTTGAGCATTTTTGGTTGCATAGATAAATAATAATGTCATCTTCTATTAACACATTTTAAGAGTATTAGCTTCACCTTAATCTCTACTTTAGTAATTAAATAAGATATTGTTAGCTAAAAATGTCTCAATATGTACATTTAATTTCACATAACATATTTTATACCCCATATGCATTTATTCTGTGCAAGTTTGTGATTTTTGAGCTAGATATCATAGGACCTAGAAAAGGGGAATGATACTGGTACTTAAACAGCTTATAGTTTACTGAGTGATAACTTAAAACTATAAAAACAACAATTCTTTCAGAATAATACAGTATTAAGTCCTAGAAGTGTTGCATATATAAAATACTTTGGAACTGCACAGAAAGGATTATTCCTAGTTGATTACAATAAAGCAAGAAGAATTATGGAGAAAGTGAACATTTAAGCAGTGTATTAAAGGATGTTTTAAATCTATATTTTAGAGAAATGTACAGAAATTTATCCCAGGCAGCGGAAGTGGCATTGGTAAAGACATGGAAAAAGAAAGACATAGCAAATATATGGGTAATTGTGTGTGTTCAAACTTAAGATGCACAGTAAAAGATAGACTTGAAAAGACATGTCAAGCTCTAGAAAGGCAGAACAACACTGTAGGAAGAATTAACTTATTTACAAGGCCAGGTTGGTGAAGAAGGAAAATCTGGACAGGCCGTTTGATGCAGTGGAGAGAGCACTACATTTGGAGCCGGAAGATGTGCAGTGCAGTCGTCTCAGAAATATGGACAAGGCCCTTAGCCTCTCAAATGCCTCGGGTCTTATCTGCAAAATAGAGCAACTCAGGACTTACTGGGAGAGGAGTTCGTGTGCACCCGTGGCAGATTCATGTCAATGTATGCCAAAACCAATAGAGTACTGTAAAGTAAAATAAAGTAAAATGGAAGCGCTAAAATAAATAAATAAATAAAAATAAAATAAAATATACCTGTGGGGGGAAAAAAAAAGAATAAAGGTTTAAAATTCTCTGAATATGGCATGAAGAAGACATATCTCAAAATGTATTAGAGCTTAGCCTTAAAACACTTAAACTCACCTGTAGGGTATGAAATGACTGAATTTGGGTTCAGAAAGACGCTGGGGTTAATTGGTCCTAAGTCTTGGTATTACAATGGGAAAAGAAGATAAAAATACTACTATTGTGTGTCTACAAAGCCTTTAGTCACTACAGTTTCATGTTGTTTCAAGAGAGGCAATTTGTTATTAATTATATTTCATATATTGCCATATGCAATGTTTTACACATTTTTACCACTGAGCCACTGGGGCTCCCCAACAATGTTTGGCATATTTTAAAAATATAAATTAGACTGTGTTTGAGATTACCCCTCCTACTGCCTCATGTTATTTGATTCAGCTTCAGAATGCATACTGAGCTCAGAACCATGGTTGAGAGAAATGCCAAGATTGACCACATTCTTGATGACCCTGGCCAAAGCTATATGAAGCAGGAAGAAAACTGATTATTGGGCAGTCAAATGATAGCATGAATAATAATTAATCAAGCTAGTAAGGGTATTTGTATTAATGTCAAATGTGACATATAGAGCTGGTAGGGGGAGAAGAGGGGCTTCCCAGGTTGTTCAGTGGTAAAGAATGCCTGCCAATGCAGGAGCCACAGGAGACATGGATTCGATCCCTGAGATGGGAAGAAGGAAATGGCAACCCACTCCAGTATCCTTGCCTGAGAAATCCATGGACAGAGGAGCTACAGTCCATGGGTTAGCAGAGTCTGATATGACTGAGCTACTGAGGACACACATACCTATGGGGAAAAGAGGCAGAAAGATAAAATAAAGACTAGGCTTGCTCATTTACATTAATGATTCAGTACAATAAAAATGGGATTTCCCTGGTAGCTTGGTTGGTAAAGAATCCAATTGAGCCATCTGCAATGCTGGAGACCTGGGTTTGATCCTTGGATTGAGAAAATCCCCTGGAGGAGAGCATGGCAATCCATTCCAGTATTCTTGCCTGGAGAATCCCTGTGAACAGAGGAGTCTGGCAGGCTGCTGCCCATCGGCTTGTAAAGAGTTGGACACAACTAGGCAACTAAGCACAGCACAGAATAAAGATGAATGAAATTCTGGAAGCGAAGTCCCAAAGCTGTGTTGCTGCTGCTGCTGCTGCTAAGTCGCTTCAGTCATGTCCGACTCTGTGTGACCCCATAGATGGCAGCCCACCAGGCTCCCCCATCCCTGGGATTCTCCAGGCAAGAACACTGGAGTGGGTTGCCATTTCCTTCTCCAATGCATGAAAATGAAAAGGGAAAGTGAAGTCGCTCAGTCATGTCTGACTCAACGATCCCATGAACTGCAGCCTACCAGGCTTCTCCATCCATGGGATTTTCCAGGCAAGAGTACTGGAGTGGGTTGCCATTGCCTTCTCTGCCCAAAGCTGTGTTGGACCTAGACATATCTCCAACTTTTTGAGCTGCATTTTCTGCAGGCCTTGTGACAATAAGAATTGAGATTTCAGTATCGTTACAGAGATAAGCTTTTTCTGTTTTTTTTTTTGGTCAGGATTGATTTAATGGATAACATTCTAGTCTTTATGGCCATTGTGTTTTTTTTTTCCCCCCAATAAAAACTTAAAGATTTTATATAACCTTACATCTTCTTAGCAAAACAATGCAGCTCTTAGGAAAATTACAACTCTTTCAACAAAATCTATTCTATTACGCATTGTGAGTGACGGAATTGTGATGTTACCAGAATTTGCATATAACCTGCAATTTATGTAATCAATGGGTAGATCCATTGAAGTACATGATGCATGTTAATATGATTTGTCATGTGTGTTGAAGTAGATCAAAATATGTAGCTTCTGTGGTATATAATTCTCTAAGAATTAATATGGTTGTTCAGTGGATTCATGTAAGAAGATGTACTCTACATTTGCTTTCAGAAATTTACATATCAGGGTCTTTCAGTATTGTAATGCATAACTATAAACCTTCAAACTTTTGAGTGCACAGAATCAGATAGCTTCAGTTCTTAAATACCATATTTGATCAAATCTAATGTTGCCATCATTTGCAAGACATAGTATGTATGTATGTTCTTCTCAAAGTCACCACAGCCAAATACAGTTGTAAAATCCATCTTATTTCAGAAATGTTACTATGTGAAAAGCTGTATATCTTAGAAATGTTGGAAAAGTATGTAAATAAATCATCCAGTTACTCAACATGTTCATTCTGATGATGACTAAAAAATACTCATCACAAAGAATGGACAAGTTTTCTTGTCCATTCAATATAAAATCCATTCGATATAAAATTAGTAAAACAGTATCATTTCTATTATTAAATGAATGTTACTTCCCACTTCTGATAGTTTTTGTCAGATTATTCATATTTTAATACAATTTAGAACATATACTTTAATTTCCACTAGATTATAATCAACTCCTCACTCTGCTCCATATATAAAATTTAGACAGTCTCTTTTACAACTATTGTTTATCTCACGTATGTGTTACTATGGACTCTTAGTTATATTTAATGTTGTATAGAAAATTAATCACTGTGCACAAAGATTTTGTCACTTAAGCATCCCCATAACTCTTTAACCACTGTCCATGACTTTTAACTCAAAGAGTTTCAATGATTCATTTTCCTTTTATTGTTAGAGAAACAATAAAGTTCCTATAGTTGAATTTAAGCTGTTTTAGTCTATAAAAAATGAAATAAAACTATAGAGTTTTTGCCTCTCTTGATACTTGGTACTATATCTGTGTGATATCAAATTCTTTGGTCAGGAAATTTCAATATTTCAACAACTGATGCAAGAAACACTAACTTCCATAGGAGTTTTCTTAATTTGAAAAGGGAAAACATTTTCTATTCTAAAAAATATGAAATCTTGAAACAGAAAAATAAGTAGTCCACAATGTTGGAAGATGTTTCAATAAATAGAGCAACTCAGTTTTCAAGAAGTATCATTGTACATACCTGAATCATACTATTAGAGGATCTTTCTGACTGTTTAGTCTAGTGTATAACTCAGTTATCTGTATACATATAGAGAAAATTATGTGGATTTTAAAAGGCATATTCTCTGTCATCTTCATTCACTTCAACTTTAAATTTATTATTCACATATGACATAGTAGCTCTTCAGATACAAAATATAAAAGAATCACTTTGCTGCAACTTTGTCTATATTTCCTATTAGACTTGAAAAGACAGTATTTTTTTTTTTTCTATGAAATGTTTTTCAGAGCCCTCAAGCCAGTGACAGTATGACAAATGAGGGAAAGATACACAGCTCTGTTAAATCTCATCTTTGATAAGCAATCCATGGGATTCATGGTTTGAATCTATAAACTTTAACAGACTTCAAATTCTTCATTTAAGCATTCAATGTTTGATTCATTGTTACTTAGTTATTATATAATAATGAGCCTGATTAGAAGAGCCTGTCAAATCTATAAATTGTTTGTGTGAATTTCAAGCTAACTTGGTCTAGTATTAGCTCTAAGTAAACTGGAGCTTAGGGAGAAATATTGCTGTATTTTCATATGTAAACTACATTAGGTATGTTAAAATAATACTGCTTCAAATTATATAATCACACTTTTCTGCTAAAATATGGTTTTGGGTTAAATTAAAACTCTATAATACAATCAAATATAATTTCAAATAAAATTATATTACTGTGTTATCACATTAGGATAATATATGCAGAAGAAAATGTACAGAACACCTAAGTCATACATCTTTCAAAATACCATTTTCCCCTCTTTGAGTTAAACATTTGTTTGGCACACAACACAGGGAATTGATATCTAATCACAGATCATTAATATACCTAATTTGTCATACTATGTTATAAATATAGACCTTTAAATTACACAATGTTATACTACCAAAGGAAAAGAAATTTTGAGCAGATACATAGATTTCTAAGTACTAAAGTTTAAGACTTAATGATATGAACCTCCTGAAAGATAGATAAGGCTTTAAGTAAGATTGTAAGATATCTCTTACAATAAGAGACATCTAAGTTGAGTCTTGTGACAATGGGGGCATGGTAAGATATTCAAGGCAGAGTCTCAGGTTATGTTAAGCCCTAGAAGTAAGGAACATAAAGTTAGGATTGAGAGCTTTCATCAGTGTACTGCTGTTGGAGTTTGGATTGAAGGCAAGAGTGAAATGTGAGGATGTAGATTTAAACATAGATGAGATCAGGACATTGTAAGTCGTTCCATGGATGGTATATTTTATTCCTAAAGTTCCAAGAGGCCAGTAAGTGATTTTGAAAAGGAAAGTAACTTGGTTGGATTTAGTTTTAGAAGACTGCCTGTGACATTATTTGGAGAATGAGTTGAAGTTAAACAAGACAGATGGCAGGTTGCAGTAAATGATTGAAGGCAAGAGTGAAATGTGAGGATGTAGATTTAAACATAGATGAGATCAGGACATTGTAAGTCGTTCCATGGATGGTATATTTTATTCCTAAAGTTCCAAGAGGCCAGTAAGTGATTTTGAAAAGGAAAGTAACTTGGTTGGATTTAGTTTTAGAAGACTGCCTGTGACATTATTTGGAGAATGAGTTGAAGTTAAACAAGACAGATGGCAGGTTGCAGTAAATCCAAGTAAAAAATGATAAAAGACAAACAACAGTGTGGATGAAGAGAAAAGAGGTTTGGGCCATTGTGTTCAACAACAGCTAAACGAAGACTGCAGTGATACAAATCACTGGGGTTTAGAAGATTCCCACGTGTCTATTAGACATAAAATGCCTGAGGTGAGAACAAAGGGGTAGACAAGAGAGAGCACAAAGATGATCCCTATCATCTCAGGGTTATTTGTTGACCTCCTGAGGACCGACGTCATTTCTATATGATTAGAATTAATAACCCTTAGGTGACAACTGGCTTTACTTCTTAACTTCCCAATCTAAAGCTTTATACATGTGGCCTCCATAGATAAACTCAGCCATTAATCTTTATACTTTGATAGATAGCTACTTCTTGTCAGGAGGTTCAGTGGCAAAGGTCAGAGGCCAAAATGTTCTATCTGAATATAGTCTCTGAACTATGTCATGTGCTGTTATCATAAGATGTCACTTAGCCATAAGTGAAATGTACTTTTGCCACTTTATTTTTTCCTAAAATTATCCTCATCTGTAATGTGGCAAACATTTCACATATATATACACACACATACACACAAAAGGAATTAAAAAAAAAAAAAAACAGAAAAATAGCACAGGAGAAGACATAAAGATTTGAATATCCATTACTATTTTTTAGTATATAACATCTAAAGATCATCTGACAAAGGGTACTAGATTGAAATATGCCCAAGACAACAAATTTAAGACTAGTTGAATCCTCTTCTGAGTTGATGGATGAATATATTCAATGAATATTCAGTTTAATTTAGTAATGGGATGCAACCAAAACAGTCATGCAATCAAAACAACAAAATACTGTTTCAACAGATTCCTGAACTGGTTATTTTTAACATGCCAAATTTATTTCTCATTGGTTTCCTCAGTGTAATGTGGTAAGTAAACACCTCCACATTTACACTGAATTTTTCATAGTGACATAAGGTAATATTAATTTCAAAAAGCAAACCAAATAAAAAACAAACCTCCAGTGAGTTTTGACCTTCCCATGTACCTCAAATAGCTTATTTCTATACAAATATCTGTAGCAGATTGGTGATAAGTGAATTACAGAAAATTTGATATATTTGAAGAAATTCACTTTAAAAATAAGTTATAAAAGTGTTTGAGATTGTATCTCCAGTATCCAATTTATTTCATCAGTATGTGGTATCTCATGGTTCAGACATTTTCACCTGGGAATACAAATGTGGCTACAGTGAATTACTATGCTTGATCATCTATGAAGGCATGATCATCTATGAGCAAGAGATTGATTGTCCCTGGACATTTCACATCCTGTTCTTTTTGGTATTGCTTATTCTGTTCCATTGTAACTCGCTTCCACTTGTAGCACACAAATCTGATCTTGAAAAGTACAAAAGAAATAAAGTTGACAACAGGAAGTTTCATAAAAATGATGCAGATAAATTAGTTCATGGTTTCTAAACAACAGAGACGAATGTCAACTATAGCTGACTAATGTAATCAGAAATGCCTCAGAAAGCAAGTCCATCCATTTATGCCTACTGTCTTGCTTAGCTTCAGTGTTTACTGCTTACACTTTGGGTGAGAGTAATTTATTTCATTGGCACTGAAAGTCATTTTGGTGATAACTGTGCTTACACCACATGGCTTTTTACTATCTTTATTCAAAAAATAGCTAGGCTTGTCATAGACTTTCTATAAATATAATGCAAATTATTGAATAGAGTAGAAAAATTTAAAAAATCAGTAAAATCTGTTAAAATAGTCAATAAGAAAGAAATTACTATTTACAATTTAGAGCTTAATCATACAACTTAAAAAATATCATTGTAGAAAATGAAATCATTTTTGTTCATATTACAAAATTACTTACTTTTTTCATATATTGCACANCTTCTCCAGGGGATCTTTTCAACCCAGGTATCAAAACGAAGTCCCCTGCACTGCAGGTAGATTCTTTACGACTTGAGCCAAGAGGGAAGCGCCACAAAAGAAGAAAGGTTAACAAAAAATGGGTTAAGCAGCCTTCTCATGAAATTAGGAAAAAATAACACATTAAAGAAGTTAGAAGGAAGAAAAAATACAGATAACAGTAGAAACGCAGGAAATAGAAACTATACAACAAATAGGATTAACAGAGCTATTAGATGATTAAGCAAAATTAATAAAATTCATAAAATGTTAGGTCTCAACAATGAAAAGGAAAGAATAAATCACATAAGGAATGAGAAATATTAGACATTGTTTTTGACACTAGATATTAAAAAATTTATGAGTCCATTTAAATAACATGTCAACTAACTTGAACATGGGGCTTCCCTGGTGGTGCAGAGGTTAAAGTGTCTGCCTGCAATGTGGGAGACCTGGGTTCCATCCCTGGGTCAGGAAGATCCCCTCGAGAAGGAAATGGCAACCCACTCCAGTATTCTTGCCTGGAGAATCCCATGGACGGAGGAACTTGGTGGGCTACAGTCCACGGGTCGCAAAGAGTTGGACACGACTGAGCGACTTCACTTCACTTCACTTCTAACTTGAACATATAGATAAAATTTATAAATCTCAAGTAAAATAAAATGTAATCAAACTTGCATAGATTAAATGAAAGACTGAAAGGTAATTATAAAGAAACTTAAATGTAAAAATAATTTTTTAAAGAAAACTTAGAATTTTCTACCAAGAAAACACATGTCCTAGATATTTCCCTGTTGAATTCTTCTATATATAGAAATAAACAAACCTCCTTTTTTTCCCCAGATAATAGGAAAGAGAAAGAGAGGGAGAGAAATAAAGAAACCAATTATGAGGCCAGAATAACCTTGATAATTCAACCTGGTTCTCAAGCTCATTGGCAAAATAGATGGAACAAATCTGGAACAAAATACTGTCAAACAAAATATAGAAAAATATGCCATGTTTATGGTAATTTAGTTTATATTTAGCTCTTTAAATCTAAAGAGCTTAAAAGAGATTAACAATAGAAATCCAAGTTGAAAAAGAATACTTTTAACTTGGAATATAAGGACAATTTTGTGATCATTAAATGAAGTCGGAAAATGTGGGAATTATTTGCCTTATCAAATACCAAGAGTCATGTATAACTACCTAAACTAACAAAGGGCATAATTTGACAAGTTACAGATAATATGATAATGGAAGAGAATTACTAAACACTGAACTAAATTAAAATAAAAAATATTATTCATCAAAACAACCCTGAAGTAAATGAGTACACAAAATACAAACGCCAAAATATATTTACAACATTTAAAACTGACAAAGGCTAAGTATCAAGATTATATAAAGAATGTCAGCATAGCAATAAAAGACAGAAGAAAATTATGACAGTTTCTCTACAAAGGATGAAATCAGAATTATCAATGGGTATTTTTTTCTTCTTAAATACTGCCCTTCGTTAGCGATCAGAGGACTGTATACTTAAAGTAGAGAAGATAATTTCCATACCACAAGATTGGTAAAATTCACAAATTATTAGATACAATCAAGTATTGGCAAAGATGAAAAACAATTTGATGATTCACATTCCATTGGTAGGAATGCCAACTGGTTCAGTTGTTTTGGAAAACCACTTGGCATTATCTAACAAAGCTGAAGTTGTGCGTATCCTCTGACCCAGATATCCAACTGCCAGCTATCTGCTGTTGTTCAGTTGCTAAGTCATGTCCAACACTTTGCTAGGTATGCTGCTGCTGCTAAATTGCTTCAGTCATGTCCGACTCTATGCGACCCCATAGATGGCAGCCCACCAGGCTCCCCTATCCCTGGGATTCTCCAGGCAAGAACACTGGAGTGGGTTACCATTTCCTTCTCCAGTGCATGAAAGTGAAAAGTGAAAGTGAAGTCACTCAGTCGTGTCCGACTCTTTGTGACCCCCATGGACTGCAGCCCACCAGGATCCTTCATCCATGAGATTTTCCAGACAAGAGTACCAGAGTGGGGTACCACTGCCTTCTCTCTATGGCCTAGTTAAACTCATGCCTAAGAACACTGGGGAAGTGTTCTACAACTGTGCTATACCTATATGAGATATGAACATAGGGACAATGGACAATTGTCTATTAACACAATAATTAAATTGAACTATACGTGTGCACTCACACAATGAAAGATGGTACTAAAAACTGTGACTATAGAGGGAAAGTAAGATAGTTAAGAACGTTCCAGTTTATTGACTTTAATACTCACCATGTAATAGAGGCTTGGGGAAGTTGGACAATTAATTGAAGGGCATGGCAGAAAGTGACACAGAACTATCCAGTGTCTCTGAGCCCCAGCTGAGGCTGGGAATCTTCAGTCAGTAATAGTCAATTATTAACCACGTACCACTATCGACACTTGGTGGGAACTATTAGCTCACTGATAAATTCATTCACTTACTCTTTCATTTTCAAAATTATTAAGAACAACATCAGACAATACTAAATTTCTATTTTATACAAAAAATAGCTGTACAATATGGTGAGTGATTTGGTATACAAGTTGACTTGAAGGCAATTTAGCTATCTAAAGGACTTTAATATATATATAATTGTATTTAAATATATATGAATGTTATGATACTGGTGAAATAAAATGCCAGAGAAATTCAGGGAAGTTAGAAATAGTAAAAGTTTCTCTAAAAGTAAATGTAAAAGATCTACTTTATGTTTTTACCATATTTTTTGGTCATCTGAAATGATAGTAGACTATGATCTACTGCCTTTTCTTATGTTTTAGCACTCACCTGCCTGTTCTTTTCCCATCTTGAATTTTCTTACTTTTTTGAACAGAAAAAATGGCTTGTATTCACATTCTTGTTTTAGATTTCAAACAGAGAACTGTAGGTTTATAAGGCTAATCCTTAAAAATGAATTCATTGTGTGTGTGTGCTAAGTCATTTGAGTCATGTCCAAGTCTGTGCAATCCTGTTGACTATAGCCCATTAGGCTCCTTTGTCCATGGGACTCTCCAGGCAAGAATACTGGAGTGGGTTGCCATTTCCGCCAAAGGATCATCCCAACCCAGGGATCGATCCACATCTCCATGCCTCCTGCAGTGGCAGGCAGGGTCTTTACACCACTAGTGCCACCTGTGAAACCCAAATTCATCACAGAGAAACAAAGAAATATATAGTACAATACAACAAGGAAAGCTTTGTATAGTCCAGTAAATATATTAGTAAAATTACCTTTGACAAATAATTTTGACCCATTTAACAAATTATGAGGATTTTAATCTAAGAGGTATCTAAATTTTTATTAATATTAAAGAAACTAACAAAAAATTAAAGGCACATAAGATCAATCTATTGTTTGTCTCTCTCACACATACCCACACACATACACACACACAGACACAATGTTAAATTTCAAAAATATGTTCATAATATAAATGTTAGGACTAAATGAAACCATTCAGAATATTCCATGTCAAAAATAACAAGTGGCAAAACCATTAAAAAAATGAATAAGTACAAAGGACAAGATGAGTTAAATACCCAGAGGGACTCTATTTATATTTTCTATACTACCTATACTATGTAATTTTAAAAAGACAACTAAATTATTTATATTTTATTAGCCTCATTTATTTTATCTGTAAAACAAGGAAAAGAATATTTTCATCCTAGAAGGGCTGCATGAGAAGTATTTGAGGAAGAAGCTTAATCATGTCATGTGCTTCAACTTCACTTTGTTTGACAGTACCTACAGCCTATGGAACATATATGAAAGTATATAAGAAAAACTTAATTCTTATTTCCTTAGTAGCTTAATGTTGATCTTGGAACTTTACAATCATGTTACATGAAGAAAGTCTGTGTTGCAGGCTTATTGCACTTAGGGAGTATGACACAGTTACCCAATAGACAATGAAAACTATCCATTTCTATCATTCTTCTAGAGACAAGTAGGTACTCCTGAAAATAACACTATTGTTTATAATTTGTTGCATGTATATTGCTCCTCCTTTTCTTTTCAACAGGCAGCCAACCAGCAGACACAGAGCTGCAGATCTCTGTGAAGACCTTGACAGGACCATCATCACTGAGGTCAATTCCAGTGACACCACTGACAATGTTAAAGCTAAAATCCAAGATAAGGAGGGCAACCCGCCTGATTAGCAGCATCCGATTTCTACGGGCAAACAGCTAGAGGATGACAGCACTCTGTCAGATCACAATATCCAGAAAGAGCCTGCCCGGCACTTGGTGCTTTGTGTGCAAGGCAGCATCACTGAGGCTTCCCTTTGCCAATTCACTCAGAAATACAGCTGCAACAAGATGATCTGCTGCAAGTATTATGCCTGTCTACACCCCCACATTGTCCACTGCCACAAGAAGTGTGGCCACACCAACAACCTGCACTTCAAGAAGAAGATCAAATAAAGTCCCTCCACCAGCTTTTCCTTTGCCTGCAAAATGGCCTCCTGCCCAAGCTCCATAGCCTTGAGACTTCAATAAATTTTCTCTTTTGCTGATTGGGAAGAAAATTAAACACACTCCATATATGTAGGATCCCAGTTAAATAGGATATGGTATTATTTTTTAAAAAAACAGTCTGAGAATTATTGCCTGATGGTGATGCTAAGTGTCTTAATAACAGCTGAAATCCAACAGTATGTAAAATGATGTTATTTATAAGTGAGGGAAATATTCTTATTATAAAAGCTTCCATATAAATATAAAATGTTATTTCATCTGGAGACTTTTATCTTTGTATTCAAAGATAAAGAACTTTATAGCAGAATGTTATCATCTAATATATAAAAGGAGAATTCAGGACTTCAAGCATGAGCCTACCAAAAATTCAGTAAATATTTCTATAAAATTCAAATAGACCATCACTGACTATGCATTTGTGTATATTGTTTTCTCTGATATTACAATATAATTTTATTTTCTCTCTTGTTCTGTTACTAACAAGAAATGGTAATGTGTGATGAAAGACACTGAATACACACACTTTACACTCCCTCAATCTGATAGTTTTGAATTTACATAGGACTATGATTGTGGGCTGCCATATATGGGGTCGCACAGAGTTGGACACGACTAAAGTGACTTAGCAGCAGCAGCATGAGTCTTTCACCAAAAGTTTTCAAAGTCTGTGCTTAATTAAAGCACAGGAAAGACTATAATGGGTATTTGAAGAAATACTTACTGCCTTATTCCCTCTTGCTTTACAAGTAGTCTTTTAATTATTAGTCAGATAACTGGGGCATTTAATCTTAGCTCTCTGACAGTGGATAAACTGTTGGATAAACTTATGCTTATGTTTTTCAATTTGTTCATAAGTAAAATGAGGATCTTATACAAATCAGTGATTTTCATGTTCTGTCTGAAAGAGTCACAGATTTATGCCAAGATAACTTGAAGATTCCACAAGTTAATGTTGGAGTCTCCAGGGAAGAGTGGACTAGTCTGTACTGTGATCACACTCACTCCCTTAACAACCACTCTCATGGTCTTTAATACTGCATATGTCTCACATAAATATCTCTAGTTCACACTTTTATATAACTCATATATCTAGATTTGTAGTCCAGATTCACATATCCAGCTACCTATCAACCTCCCTACTTTGATGGCCAGTAAGACCTCTCAAGTGTACACTGGTCAAAACTGGATCCTTGATTTTCTCCCCTTATAACTACTCAATCTTAAGACCCCTAATAAGATTATTTTAATATTCTTAGGTGCTCAAGCCAGTAATTTGAAAGTCATTTTGACCCCTCTACTTTTCTTACACCCAACACATACTGATCCATCATGAAATCCTTTTGTTTACTTTTAAAATATATCCATAGCTTAAACTTACTTTCCACTGCTGCTGTGTAATAAGTAGCCTGTCATGCATCCCCAGTGTGGATAACTTGGGTTAATTTGATAACCTCATAATAAATTTGTTTTCTACAGTCTATTTTCAAGATAGCAACCAGGCTGATCATTTGCTGAAGTTAGATAATGTCACCCCAAGTCCTGACAATATAAACAAGATGGTGGAGTAGGGCATGTGCTCATCTTCTCCTGTGAGAACACCAAAATCGCAAGTAGCTGCTGAACAACCATCGACAGGAGAAAACTGAATCCCACCAAAAAAAGATACCCCACACCCAAGGGCAAAGGAGAAGTCCTAATAAGATGGTAGGAGGGGCAAAATCGCATTTAAAATCAAACCTCATACCCGCCACAGATGCTCAGAGCATGCAAACAAAACTCTTGTGCACAGCAGGACCCAGGGAAAGGAGCAGTGACACGCACAAAAGACTGAGCCAGACCTGTCTTTGAGTGTTTTAGCGTCTCCTGCAGAGGCATGGGTCAGCAGTGGGCCTGTGGCGGGGACCAGGTTCTGGCTGCAGCAGAGCTGGGAGGCACAGAGCATGGCATTAGTCCTCCTGGAGGAGGTTGCCATCAGCCCAACCATAGAACCACCGAGCAGACGACCCACAAACAGGAGAACAATTATACCAAAGAAGTTCTTGCACTTTTGCAAGAGTTCTAGGGCACACAACAGATTTGCCAAGCTGGAGACCCAGCAAAGGGACCGAGAATCCCCAGGGAATCTGACTTTGAAGGCCAGTGGCCTGTAATTACACAACTTACACAGGACTGAGGAAACAAGCTCTTGGAGAGCACACCATGTGCACACCATGCCACAGGAGAAAGGAACAACGACCCCACAAGAGACTGAGCCAGACTTGCCTGTGAGTATCTGGGAGTCTCCAGTGGAGGCACAGGTCCACAGTCGGGGCACTGAATACAACAGTCCTGGCCCAAGTCCTTTTGAAGGANACTACCTATACTATGTAATTTTAAAAAGACAACTAAATTATTTATATTTTATTAGCCTCATTTATTTTATCTGTAAAACAAGGAAAAGAATATTTTCATCCTAGAAGGGCTGCATGAGAAGTATTTGAGGAAGAAGCTTAATCATGTCATGTGCTTCAACTTCACTTTGTTTGACAGTACCTACAGCCTATGGAACATATATGAAAGTATATAAGAAAAACTTAATTCTTATTTCCTTAGTAGCTTAATGTTGATCTTGGAACTTTACAATCATGTTACATGAAGAAAGTCTGTGTTGCAGGCTTATTGCACTTAGGGAGTATGACACAGTTACCCAATAGACAATGAAAACTATCCATTTCTATCATTCTTCTAGAGACAAGTAGGTACTCCTGAAAATAACACTATTGTTTATAATTTGTTGCATGTATATTGCTCCTCCTTTTCTTTTCAACAGGCAGCCAACCAGCAGACACAGAGCTGCAGATCTCTGTGAAGACCTAGACAGGACCATCATCATTGAGGTCAATTCCAGTGACACCACTGACAATGTTAAAGCTAAAATCCAAGATAAGGAGGGCAACCCGCCTGATTAGCAGCATCCGATTTCTACGGGCAAACAGCTAGAGGATGACAGCACTCTGTCAGATCACAATATCCAGAAAGAGCCTGCCCGGCACTTGGTGCTTTGTGTGCAAGGCAGCATCACTGAGGCTTCCCTTTGCCAATTCACTCAGAAATACAGCTGCAACAAGATGATCTGCTGCAAGTATTATGCCTGTCTACACCCCCACATTGTCCACTGCCACAAGAAGTGTGGCCACACCAACAACCTGCACTTCAAGAAGAAGATCAAATAAAGTCCCTCCACCAGCTTTTCCTTTGCCTGCAAAATGGCCTCCTGCCCAAGCTCCATAGCCTTGAGACTTCAATAAATTTTCTCTTTTGCTGATTGGGAAGAAAATTAAACACACTCCATATATGTAGGATCCCAGTTTACTAAATAGGATATGGTATTATTTTTTAAAAAAACAGTCTGAGAATTATTGCCTGATGGTGATGCTAAGTGTCTTAATAACAGCTGAAATCCAACAGTATGTAAAATGATGTTATTTATAAGTGAGGGAAATATTCTTATTATAAAAGCTTCCATATAAATATAAAATGTTATTTCATCTGGAGAGTTTTATCTTTGTATTCAAAGATAAAGAACTTTATAGCAGAATGTTATCATCTAATATATAAAAGGAGAATTCAGGACTTCAAGCATGAGCCTACCAAAAATTCAGTAAATATTTCTATAAAATTCAAATAGACCATCACTGACTATGCATTTGTGTATATTGTTTTCTCTGATATTACAATATAATTTTATTTTCTCTCTTGTTCTGTTACTAACAAGAAATGGTAATGTGTGATGAAAGACACTGAATACACACACTTTACACTCCCTCAATCTGATAGTTTTGAATTTACATAGGACTATGATTGTGGGCTGCCATATATGGGGTCGCACAGAGTTGGACACGACTAAAGTGACTTAGCAGCAGCAGCATGAGTCTTTCACCAAAAGTTTTCAAAGTCTGTGCTTAATTAAAGCACAGGAAAGACTATAATGGGTATTTGAAGAAATACTTACTGCCTTATTCCCTCTTGCTTTACAAGTAGTCTTTTAATTATTAGTCAGATAACTGGGGCATTTAATCTTAGCTCTCTGACAGTGGATAAACTGTTGGATAAACTTATGCTTATGTTTTTCAATTTGTTCATAAGTAAAATGAGGATCTTATACAAATCAGTGATTTTCATGTTCTGTCTGAAAGAGTCACAGATTTATGCCAAGATAACTTGAAGATTCCACAAGTTAATGTTGGAGTGCTCCAGGGAAGAGTGGACTAGTCTGTACTGTGATCACACTCACTCCCTTAACAACCACTCTCATGGTCTTTAATACTGCATATGTCTCACATAAATATCTCTAGTTCACACTTTTATATAACTCATATATCTAGATTTGTAGTCCAGATTCACATATCCAGCTACCTATCAACCTCCCTACTTTGATGGCCAGTAAGACCTCTCAAGTGTACACTGGTCAAAACTGGATCCTTGATTTTCTCCCCTTATAACTACTCAATCTTAAGACCCCTAATAAGATTATTTTAATATTCTTAGGTGCTCAAGCCAGTAATTTGAAAGTCATTTTGACCCCTCTACTTTTCTTACACCCAACACATACTGATCCATCATGAAATCCTTTTGTTTACTTTTAAAATATATCCATAGCTTAAACTTACTTTCCACTGCTGCTGTGTAATAAGTAGCCTGTCATGCATCCCCAGTGTGGATAACTTGGGTTAATTTGATAACCTCATAATAAATTTGTTTTCTACAGTCTATTTTCAAGATAGCAACCAGGCTGATCATTTGCTGAAGTTAGATAATGTCACCCCAAGGCCTGACAATATAAACAAGATGGTGGAGTAGGGCATGTGCTCATCTTCTCCTGTGAGAACACCAAAATCGCAAGTAGCTGCTGAACAACCATCGACAGGAGAAAACTGAATCCCACCAAAAAAAGATACCCCACACCCAAGGGCAAAGGAGAAGTCCTAACAAGATGGTAGGAGGGGCAAAATCGCATTTAAAATCAAACCTCATACCTGCCACAGATGCTCAGAGCATGCAAACAAAACCCTTGTGCACAGCAGGACCCAGGGAAAGGAGCAGTGACACGCACAAAAGACTGAGCCAGACCTGTCTTTGAGTGTTTTAGCGTCTCCTGCGGAGGCATGGGTCAGCAGTGGCCTGTGGCGGGGACCAGGTTCTGGCTGCAGCAGAGCTGGGAGGCACAGAGCATGGCATTAGTCCTCCTGGAGGAGGTTGCCATCAGCCCAACCATAGAACCACCGAGCAGATGACCCACAAACAGGAGAACAATTATACCAAAGAAGTTCTTGCACTTTTGCAAGAGTTCTAGGGCACACAACAGATTTGCCAAGCTGGAGACCCAGCAAAGGGACCGAGAATCCCCAGGGAATCTGACTTCGAAGGCCAGTGGCCTGTAATTACACAATTTACACAGGACTGAGGAAACAAGCTCTTGGAGAGCACACCATGTGCACACCATGCCACAGGAGAAAGGAACAACGACCCCACAAGAGACTGAGCCAGACTTGCCTGTGAGTATCTGGGAGTCTCCAGTGGAGGCACAGGTCCACAGTCGGGGCACTGAATACAACAGTCCTGGCCCAAGTCCTTTTGAAGGATATCTGGGAGTCTCCAGTGGAGGCATGGGTCCACAGTCGGGGCACTGAATACAACAGTCCTGGCCCAAGTCTTTTTGAAGGATATCTGGGAGTCTCCAGTGGAGGCATGGGTCCACAGTCGGGGCATAGAATACAACAGTCCTGGCCCAAGTCCTTTTGAAGGAGGTTGCCATTACCCTTACGACAGTTTGACCTCAGGCAAAACTACAGGGAAGGAACACAACTTCACCCAACAGTATAAAATTGGATTAAAGATTTACTGAGCCTGGGACTGCCCATCAGAGCAAGACCCAGCTAACCCCACAGCCAGTCTCTCCCTTTAGGAAGCTTCTACAAGCTTTTTATCCTCATCCATCAGAAGGCAGACAGAATGAAAACCACAATCACAGAAAACTAACCAAACTGATCACATGGATAACAGCCTTGTCTAACTCAATGAAATTGAGCCATGTCATGTAGGGCTACCCAACCCAGATGGGTCATGATGGAGAGTTCTGACAAAACATGATCAACTGGAGAAGGGAATGGCAGACCACTTCAGCATTCTGGCCATGAGAACCCCATGAATAGTAATGAAAAGACAAAGCGATATGACACTGAGAGATGAACTCCCCAAGTCAGTAGGTGCCAAATATGCTATGGGAGAAGAGAGGAAACCAGAAGGAATGAAGAAGCTGAGCCAAACTGAAAACAATGCCCAACTGTGGCTGTGTCTGGTGGGGAAAGTAAAGCCTGAAGCTGTAAAGATCAATATGGTATAGGAACCTGGAATGTTAGGTCCATGAATCAAGGTAAGTTGCAAGTGGTCAAACAGGAGATGGCAAGAGTGAACATCAACATTTTAGGAATCAGCAAACTAAAATGGACTGGAATGGGTGAATTTAATTCAGATGACCATTATATCTACTACTGTGGGCAAGAATCCCTTAGAAGAATGGAGTAGCTTCCATAGTCAACAAAAGAGTCCAAATGGATTACTTGGGTGCAATCTCCAAAACAACAGAATGATCTCTGTCCATTTCCAAGGCAAATCATTCAATATCACAACAATCGAAGTCTATACCCCAGCCACTAAGGCCGAAGAAGCTGAGGTTGAATGATTCTATGATGACCTATATGACCTTCTAAAACTAACACCAAAAAACAGATGTCCTTTACACATAGGGGACTGAAATGCAAAAGTAGGAGGTAAAGAGATACCTGGAGTAATAGGCAAGTTTGGCCTTGGAGTACAAAGTGAAGCAGGGCAAACCTAACAGAGTTTTGCCAAGATAATGCACTGGTCTTAACAAACAACCTCTTCCAACAACACAAGAAACAACTCTACACATGGACATCACCAGATGGTCAATACTGAAATCAGATTGATTATATTCCTTGCAGCTGAAGATGCAGAAGCTCTATACAGTCAGCAAAAACAAGACCAGGAGGTGACTGTGGCTCAGATCATGAACTCCTTATTGCCAAATTCAGACTTAAATTGAAGAAAGTAGGGAAAATTACTAGGCAATTCAGATATGACCTAAATCAAGTTCCTTAAGATTATACAGTGGAAGTGACAAATAGAATTAAGAGATTAGATCTGATAGACATAGTTCCTGAAGAACTATGGATAGAGGTTCAAAACACCATTTCTGAGAAAAAGAAATGCAAAAGGGCAAAATGGTTGTGTGCAGAGACCTTACAAATAGCTGACAAAAGAAGAGAAATGAAAGGCAAAGAAAAAGGAAAGATAGATATACCTATTGGAATTCAGAGTTCTAAAAAAGAGCAAGGAGAGATAAGAAAGCCTTCCTAACTGATTAACACAAAGAAAGAGAGGAAAACAATAGAATGAGAAAGACTAGAGGTCTCTTAAAGAAAATCAGAAATACTAAGGGAACATCTCATGCAAGGATGGGCACAATAAACGACAGAAATGGTATGGACCTAATAGAAGCAGAAGATATTTTAAAAAGGTGGCAAGAATACACAGAAGAACTATACAAAAGAGATCTTAATGACTCAGATAACCACTATGGTGTGATCACTCACCTACAGTCAGACATCCTGGAGTGCAAAGCCAGGGGGCTCTTAGGAAGCATCACTATGAACAAAGCTAGTGGAGGTGATGGAATCCAACTGAAATATTTCAAATTCTAAAAGGTGATGCTGTTAAAGTGCTGCACTCAATATGCCAGCAAATTTGGAAAACTCAGCAGTGACCTCAGGACTGGAAAAGTTCAGTTTTCATTCTAGTCCCAAAGAAAGGCAATGCCAAAGAATGTTCAAACTACCACACAATTGCATTCATTTCACACACTATCAAAGCAATGCTCGAAATTCTCCATGTTAGGCTTCAACAGTACAGGAACCACGAACTTCTAGATGTTCAAGCTGGATTTAGTAAACACAGAAGAACTAGAGGTCAAATTGCCAACATCCACTGGATCACAGAAAAAGCAAGAGAATTCCAGAAAAACATCTCCTTCTGCTTCATTGATTACGCTAAAGTCTTTGACTATGAGGAAAACAACAAACTGGAAAATTCTGAAAGAGATCAAAATACCAGACCACCTTACCTGCTGCCTGAGAAACCTGTATGCAGGTCAAGAAACAACAGTTAGAACCAGACATGAACAAAAGACTGGTTCAGTATTAGGAACGGAGTACATCAAGTTGTATATTGTCACCCTAATTATTCAACTTATATACTGAGTACATCACACAAAATACTGTGCTAGATGAAGCACCATCAGAATCAAGATTGCTGGGAGATATATCAATAACCTCAGATATGCAGATGACACCACCCATATGGAAGAAAGCAAAGTGGAACTAACAGCCTCTTGATGAAGGTTAAAGAGTAGAGTGAAAAAACTGGTTTGAAACTCAATATTCAGAAAACTAACATCATAGCATCCAGTCCCATCACTTCATGGCATGAAGATGGGGAAAGAATGGAAACAGTGACAGACTTTATATTCTTGGGCTCCATAATCACTGCAGATGGTGACTTTAGCCATGGAATTAAAAGACACTTAATTTTTGGAAGAAAAGCTATGACAAAACTAGGCAGCATACTAAAAAGCAGAGACATTACTTTGCCAACAAAGGTCCATACAGTCAAAGCTATGGTTTTTCCAGTAGTCATGTAT
This sequence comes from Oreotragus oreotragus, assembly GCA_006410675.1. Lineage (NCBI taxonomy): Eukaryota > Metazoa > Chordata > Mammalia > Artiodactyla > Bovidae > Oreotragus > Oreotragus oreotragus. The sequence continues at coordinate 54,271 of SJYX01002811.1, read as the reverse complement.
GGATGTGAGTGTTGGACTATAAAGAAGGATGAACACTGAAGAACTGATGTTTTTTCTTCAAAAAATTCATTTTCTTTTATTTCAGCTTGTGATTTTTTTCATTACTACACTTTTCCCCCTCTTTGTTTCTTTAATATAAATTTATTTATTTTACTTGGAGGCTAATTACTTTACAATATTGTATTGGTTTTGGCATACATCAATATGTATACACCACAGGTATACATGTGTTCCCCATCCTGAATCCCCTTTCCACCTCCCTCCCCATACCATCCCTCTGGTTCATCCCAGTCTTTTTTGCTGTCTTCAATATAGGGTTATCATTACCATCTTTCTAAATTCCATATATATGTGTTAGTATACTGTATTGGTGTTTTTCTTTCTGGCTTACTTCACTCTGTATAATTGGTTCCAGTTTCATCCATCTTATTAGAACTGATTCAAATGTATTCTTTTTAATGGCTGAGTAATACTCCATTGTGTATATATACCACAGCTTTCTTATCCATTCATCCGCTGATGGACATCTAGGTTGTTTCCATGTCCTGGCTATTATAAACAGTGCTGCAATGAACATTGGGGTACATGTGTCTCTTTCTATTCTGGTTTCCTCGGTGTGTATGCCCAGCAGTGGGATTGCTGGGTCATAAGGCAGTTCTATTTGCAATTTCTTAAGGAATCTCCACACTGTTCTCCATAGTGGCTGTACTAGTTTGCATTCCCACCAACAGTGTAAAAGGGTTCCCTTTTCTCCACACCCTCTCCAGCATTTATTGCTTGCAGACTTTTGGATCGCAGCCATTCTGACTGGTGTGAAGTGGTATCTCATTGTGGTCTTGATTTGCATTTCTCTGATAATGAGTGACGTTGAGCATCTTTTCATGTGTTTGTTAGCCATCCGTATGTCTTCTTTGGAGAAATGTCTATTTAGTTCTTTGGCCCATTTTTTGATTGGGTCGTTTATTTTTCTGGAATTGAGCTGTATAAGTTGCTTGTATATTTTTGAGATTAGTTGTTTGTCAGTTGCTTCATTTGCTATTATTTTCTCCCATTCAGAGGGTTGTCTTTTCACCTTGCTTATAGTTTCCTTTGTTGTGCAGAAGCTTTTAATTTTAATTAGATCCCATTTGTTTATATTTGCTTTTATTTCCAGTATTCTGGGAGGCGGATCATTGAGGATCCTGCTGTGATTTATGTCGGAGAGTGTTTTGCCTATGTTCTCCTCTAGGAGTTTTATAGTTTCTGGTCTTACATTTAGATCTTTAATCCATTTTGAGTTTATTTTTGTGTGTGGTGTTAGAAAGTGATCTAGTTTCATTCTTTTACAAGTGGTTGACCAGTTTTCCCAGCACCACTTGTTAAAGAGATTGTCTTTACTCCATTGTATATTCTTGCCTCCTTTGTCAAAGATAAGGTGTCCATATGTGTGTGGATTTATCTCTGGGCTTTCTATTTTGTTCCATTGATCTATATTTCTGTCTTTGTGCCAGTACCATACTGTCTTGATGACTGTGGCTTTGTAGTAGAGCCTGAAGTCAGGTAAGTTGATTCCTCCAGTTCCATTCTTCTTTCTCAAAATTGCTTTGGCTATTCGAGGTTTTTTGTATTTCCATACAAATCTTGAAATTATTTGTTCTAGTTCTGTGAAAAATACCGCTGGTAGCTTGATAGGGATTGCATTGAATCTGTAGATTGCTTTGGGTAATATACTCATTTTCACTATATTGATTCTTCCAATCCATGAACATGGTATATTTCTCCATCTATTAGTGTCCTCTTTGATTTCTTTCATCAGTGTTTTATAGTTTTCTATATATAGGTCTTTAGTTTCTTTAGGTAGATATATTCCTAAGTATTTTATTGTTTTCATTGCAATGGTGAATGGAATTGTTTCCTTAATTTCTTTTTCTACTTTCTCATTATTAGTGTATAGGAATGCAAGGGACTTTTTTCTTTCTTTCTTTTTTTTTCAAGGGACTTCTGTGTGTTGATTTTATATCCTGGAACTTTACTATATTCATTAATTAGTCTAATAATTTTCTGGTGGAGTCTTTAGGGTTTTCTATCTAGAGGATCATGTCATCTGCAAACAGTAAGAGTTTTACTTCTTCTTTTCCAATTTGGATTCCTTTTATTTCTTTTTCTGCTCTGATTGCTGTGGCCAAAACTTCGAGAACTATGTTGAATAGTAGCGATGGAAGTGGGCACCCTTGTCTTGTTCCTGACTTTAGGGGAAATGCTTTCAATTTTTCACCATTGAAGATAATGTTTGCTGTGGGTTTGTCATATATAGCTTTTATTATGTTGAGGTATGTTCCTTCTATTCCTGCTTTCTGGAGAGTTTTTATCATAAATGGGTGTTGAATTTTATCAAAGGCCTTCTCTGCATCTATTGAGATAATCATTGGAGATGACTCTTGAGAGTCCCTTGGGCAGCAAGGAGATCAAACCAATTGATCCTAAAGGAAATCATCATGAATATTCATTGGAAGGACTGATGCTGAAGCTCCAATTGTTTGGCCACCTGATGTGAACAGCCAACTCATTAGAAAAGACCATGATGCTGGGAAATATTGAAGGCAGGAGAAAGGGATGACAGGATGAGATGGTTGGATGGCATTACCATTTCAGTGGACACAGTTTGAATGAGCTCTGGAAGATGGTAAAGGACAGGGAAGCCTGTAGCTCTTTGCAGGACTGTGTGCTGCAGTCCATGGGCTCACAAGTCAGACACAGCTGTGTGATTGGACAGCAATAACAAGGCTTGAACTCTTCCTATTTCAGGTATATTGACCACCTTGCAGGTTCTAGAGACCTCTCTTGTACATAGCAGTGCTCCTTTTTGAAAGTCATATATCCATGTGGCTAGGTCACTTGTCTCCTTTATAACTGTACTCAAAATTCCACTTTTCAATGAAGTAGAACCTTATTTACAACTACAAACTCTCAAGCACCATTATTTCTCACACTTATGTTTCTAGGCCCCCTATTTTACAAGGTATTTTTCACCATCTACCAGAGAGCACAATTTCCTTACTTAGTGCCTACTGTTTCATTTTTCTATCATTCTCCTACAATACAAACTCCACAAGGATAGATGTTGTATTTCTTAACAGTTCTATCCCAAGGGCATAGACAAATATGTGGCTCATAAATGTATGCTGAATAAATAAGTCAAAAGTCAATGAATAAATGAATAATGAGGAAGAAATGAATAATTGGAAGGCCCTATCTTTTTTCTCTCTTTCACCACCAAGTATTATTAGTAAAAACTGCGCTATATATTGTATCAGTGACAGGATTTCTGATTAGGCCTTAATGCCCTCATTAGGGGCCTGAGGCTTTCATTTCACAGTTAAAAACAGGATTTGAAAGGCAAATGATTAAACATTTACTTTTAGAATGGCCAGAGAACTGATCAATCCAAATTTCTAACAAATGAAAAATATGCATGTTAAAAAATAACAACAAAAGGCAATACTATTAACAACGAAAGAGACAGTCAGAGTCTATGGAGAATGAACAAAGCAGATACTAGAAAGAGTCATCACGTGGAAGTAGTAAGTGGACTTGTGAGTGTCCTGTTTCTATACATTTTATAATAAGGGCAGACCCTGATGTGGCTATGTAACAGTTAAATCCTTAAATCTTGTGCTTGGAAACAAGGCCAAACACACAAACTAAGAATAAGGTGAAAATTTCCAGGATGGATCTATGTCCAAATGTGTAACTAACCTCTGAACAGGGTGAAGATGAGGGGAGGAGTGCAAAACTTGCAATACCCTGGCTAAAATAAAAATCACTGATTTGAAGTTTGGCTTATCAGACATTGAAATCACAGTATGAACAGTTTGAGTTTAGTCAAATTAGCTGCATACCAATTGAAAAAATTTAATCTGGACTTTATCAGTCACATCATTTGAAATGTGTAAGGATATCTTACAAAATGATTTAACATACCAAAACAAACAAACAAAAAACAGATAAGAACTATTGTAACTACGCTCATGGGCATTAAAAAAACACACTTAGATTTAAAAGCAAATTTCAAAATAGAAATATAAACTCTTTAAAATAACCAAAAAATAATTCTCAAAAAATGAAAAGCAGGGGGGGGAGGTGGGAGGGGGGTTCACGTTTAGGAGCTCATGTACACCTGTGGCGGATTCATGTCAATGTATGCCAAAACCAATACAGTACTGTAAAGTAAAATAAAGTAAAAATAAAAATTAAAAAAAAAAAGAAAAGCAGGAGATGGCAGAGGAGTAGGTGGACGTGGATACACGTTCTCCACAGATACATCAGGAATACATCTTCAGACACAGAAGTGCATGCAGAACACCAGCTGAGAGCGGACAGGACTACCTGACTAGCAGAGAAGAATATATATAGAACCACACAAAATTTGGTAGGATGAAGGAACTGGGGGGAGAAACAGGAGTCTTAGCAGGACTGGCCCTGCCCTTGGTGGGTGGGAGAACTGAAGCGGGGGTCCAATCCTCACATCCAGGCGATTGTATGAGTCAGAGAAGAAACATTTAAGGCCGAAAGTGATACACCTGATCCGTGGCAGCTTAAATGGAATGAGAATCAGACAGTCCTTGCCGCAGCCATACACACTCTGAACAGGGATGCAGGTCCCGTGGACTTGCGCAGCGGCTAGGAGCTGGAGTTTAGAGATTGTGGAGCAATTCCAGGGTGAGGGCTGCTGTTGACTGTGGAGAGATGGATGGAGCAGATGTGAGGGATGAGACTGTGGTGGGAAATGCCTGTGGAGGAAAGCTGGGCAGCCATGGAAGTAAGACGATACTGCTGAGTCACACAGTGGGTGGAGCCATCAGCATCTCCTCTCTCTCCCCACATGCCAGCATCAGCAGCTGAACAATAGAGAGGCTGGCCCATCCAATGCCTGACACACTGAACTACAGAGTAGGTCCTCAGCGAGGGGGGCCTACCTATGTGCCTGATGCACCAAACAACAGAGAAGGATTCCAGGCAATTGAGCCCTCTAAGTGCTTGAACAGGTGGAGCTATGGAGAAAGACTGGTCAAGAAGGCCTTCCGATTGCCAGCTACAAGAGGCTTGAAAAAAGACTCTGACAGGGCCATAACTCCTATGGCAGAGGCAGTCCATATCCCTGACTCTTCCAGGGTCCCCACAAGCCAAGCAGCTGCACCATCTTCATGCTCAGCTCTCACTGGGGGCAGAGCTGCCACAGGCAAAAAAAAGAAGTCCTGTGTCTATGCATACATGGTTGCCTCAGTCATGTCCAACACTTTGTGATCCTGTAGACTGAGGCCTGCCAGCTTTCTATGTCAGGGAGGTTCTCTAGGCAAGAATACTAGAGTGTATTGGCCAATACTGGTTGCCATATCCTTCTAGAGCACTATATTTCCTGCTGCCCTAGCCACCAACTCCCCTGAGTACCTGGTGCTGCCAGAACCCCTGTGACCCAAGCAACTGCATCATTTCCACACCTTGCCCTCACAGGGGAAAATCCAAGTTTTCCAGGGCAGCCTCAGGAGCAAACCTCAGTGGATGACCCACATGCATGCTGCTGCTACTGCTAAGTTGCTTCAGTCGTATCTGACTTTGTGCGATCCCATAGATGGCAGCCCACCAGGCTTCCCCATCCCTGGGATTCTCCAGGCAAGAGTACTGGAGTGGGTTACCATTGCCTTCTCCACCCACATGCATAGGTGAAAATAAAACCACAACTGAAACTCAGGGACAGTGTAACTAAGGAAGAAGATCCAAAACTTTCACACCAGCTGTACAAGCTGCAGATTAAATCCACACCAACAATTAGGCAGACTCTGTGTCTATGGAATATATAAAAGGTCATTGAGAGCTGCCACAAAAGAAAACACACTAGTTCTGATAGCTGTGGACCTGGGAGGCAAAAATACACAAGAGTAGGACCAGATTAGAACCTGAGCTGCCCCACAGAAGGTCCAGAGATCAGCACAGTGTTGGAGGGCAACCTAGGGAGGCGAGGTGGACTGTAATTCCCAGAGAGGGAAAGGGCTCTAACAGCAGTGACTCAAGAAAAACATTATTGTTATGTTTCATTTGTTCTGTAGATTCTTTTGGATTTTGGGTTTTGTCCTTTCTTCCCCCCTTCTGTTGTAGTTGTCGACTTTATTGGCACTATGAAATCTAATGAAGCTTTTGAGCTTTTTTTTCCTTTTCCCTCAGTCACATATTTTATTGTTGTTATAAAACTCTACCTCTATTTTGGGCTTTGGCAGCTCTGTGGAGTTTTCCTTTTTTCTTTACTCTTTTTAAAATTTTTAATATTTTAAACCATTATTATTTTTATATATTTTCCCCTTTGTTTGCTTTTCCTACTATTTTTTCCCCTTGAAATTAAACTTTAATGTATATAAATCTTCTCTATCTATGTCTATTTAACTTTTCATATCTATTCTTTCTTTCCTTTCTTCTCAATAAATTTGTTAGTTTTACTTACATTGCTTTATTCCCCACTTAGCACCTCACTTTAGTTTTGTTTTCCAGTTTGTGGTGCTATAGTTAGTCTTGTTCTTAATTAGTAGATATGATTTTTAGTTTCCTTTGCTTGTTGGGTCAATCTATTGTACTTTATTCTGTTGGACAGTTTTGATTTTGCTTATGGGTATATATGTATATGTGTATATTCCATTATTTTAATTTTTACTTGCCTGATTTTATAACTTTAATTTGTCTGGGGTTAATTTTTAGTTTCTCATTTTTGGGTATTTTTTTTAATCTCACTTAATGCCATAACAAACCACTGGTAGAATCCCTGTTCCTGAACAGAGATAAACCCCTGAGCCTTTGGAAAGGGAGAATTGACTCCAGGACCCTAGAATACCAGAGAACTAACCCTAGGGAGTATCAAATAGTGAGAATTCACACAAAGGAAACCACTTGAATATAAGACCTGGCATGACCCAACCACCAGTAGCACCATGTGCAAACAAACAAAGCAAAAATATGAACCCAATTATCAGCAGACAGGATTACCACCACTCAACCTTGACCTTCAGGGGAGAAACAAACAAACAAACAAAAAAACCTCAGCAAAAATCTCACCATATACAAAGCTTATACAAACCACTGAACCAAACTTAGGAGGGCAGAAACCAAAAGGAAGAAAGAATTCAACCCTGAAGCCTGGGAAAAGAGACCTCAAATACAATAAATTAAAAAAAAAAAAAAAGAAAAGGCAGAGGAATACTACTCAAATGAAGGAACAAACCAGAATCACAGAAGTCCAAATAAATGAAGAGGAAATGGGCAAACTGCCCGAAAAACAGTTCAGAATAATGATAGTAAAGATGATCAAAAACTTTGAAAACAAAATGGAGAAAATGCAAGAATCAATTAAAAGAGATCTAGAAGAATTAAAGAATAAACATGCAGAGACAAACAACACAATTACTGAAGTTAAAATTACTCTAGAAGGAATAGCAGACTATCTGAAACAGAAGAATGACTCAATCAGTGAACTGGAAGATAAAATGGTGGAAATAACTTCTGAAGAGCAGGATTAAGTAAAAAGAATGAAAAGAACTGAGAACAGTCTCAGAGAACTCTGGGACAATATCAATGAGCAACATTCGAATTATAGGGGTCCCAGAAGAAGAAGAGAAAAAGAAAGGGTATGACAAAATTTCTGAAGAGATTATAGTTGAAAATTTACCAACATGGGAAAGGAAATAATCAATAAAGTTCAAGAGGCATGAAGGAAGAGTCACATACAAAATAAACCCAAAGAGAAACACACCAAGACACATACTAATCAAACTAACAAAGACTAAACACAAAGAAAGAATATTAAAAGCAGCAAGGGAGAAGCAACAAGTAACATACAAGGGAAACCCAATATGCTTAACGGCTGATCTTTCAGCAGAAACTGTGCATGCCAGAAGGGAATGGCAGGATATATTAAAAGTACTGAAAGGGAAAATCTACAATCAAGATTACTATATCAAGAAAGGATCTCATTCAGAAGTGATGGAGAAATAAAAAGCTCTTCAGACAAGAAAAGTTAAGAGAATTCAGTACCACAAAACCAGCTTTACAACAAATGTTAAAGGGACTCATGTAGTCAAGATATACAAGAGAAGAAAACAAGACCTACAAAATCAACCCCAAATAATTAAGAAAATGGCAATAGGAGCATATATATCAATAATTACTTAAAATATAAATGTATTAAATGATCAAACTAAAAGACACAGACTGGGTGAATAGATACAGAAAAAAGACACTTATATGCTGTCTACAAGAAACCCACTTCAGACATCAAAGACATATAGTCTGAAAGAGAGCATGGAAAAATAAATTCCATGCAAATGGAAAGCAAAAGAAAACTGGAGTAGCAATCCTAATATCAGAGAAAATAGACCTTAAAATAAAGAAGATTACAAGAGATAAGGAAGGACACTATACAATGATCAAGCTATCAATCCAAGAGGAAGATATAACGATTGTAAATATCTATGCACCCAACATAGGAGCACCTCAATACGTAAGACAAACACTAACAAACATAAAAGGAGAAATTGACAGTAACACAGTAATAGTAGTAAAATTTATCACCCCACTCACACCAATGGACAGAGCATCAAAACAGAAAATTAATAAGGAAACACAAGTCTTAAAAGATACATTAGATGAGATGGATCTCAATGATATCTTCAGGACTTTTCATCCAAATGCAGAAGAATACACCTTCTCAAGTGCACATGGAACATTCTTCAGGATAGATCACATCCTGGGTCACAAATCAAACCTCAGTAAATTTAAGAAAACTGAAATCATATCAAGCATCTCCTCTGAGCACAATGCCATGAGACTAGATATCAATTACAAGAAAAAATCTGTAAGAAACACAAACACATGGAGATTAAACAAAACATTTTTAAATAACCAAGGGGTTATTGAAGAAATCAAAAGGCAAAGCAAAAAATTTCGAGAAACAAATGACAATGAAAACATGACNTTGGGTCACAAATCAAACCTCAGTAAATTTAAGAAAACTGAAATCATATCAAGCATCTCCTCTGAGCACAATGCCATGAGACTAGATATCAATTACAAGAAAAAATCTGTAAGAAACACAAACACATGGAGATTAAACAAAACATTTTTAAATAACCAAGGGGTTATTGAAGAAATCAAAAGGCAAAGCAAAAAATTTCGAGAAACAAATGACAATGAAAACATGACAATTCAAAACATGTGGGATGCAGCAAAAGCAGTTCTAAGATGGAAGTTTATAGCAGTGCAATCCTACCTCAAGAAACAAGAAAAACACTGAATAGACAACCAGCTTCACACCTAAAACAACTGGAAAAAGAAGAACAAAAAACCCTCAGAAATAGTAGACGGAAAGAAATCATGAAGATCTGAGCAGAAATAAATGAAAAGGAAATGAAAGAAACAATAGTAGAGATTAATAAAAATAAAAGCTGGTTCTTTGAGAAGATAGACAAAATTGACAAAATTTTAGCCAGACTCATCAAGAAAAAAAGAGAGAAAAATCAAATCAACAAAACTAGAAATGATAGAGATGTAACAACAGATAATTCAGAAATACACAAGATTATTAGAGACCACCATGAACAACTATACAATAAATTGCTATATAATTATANGACACGACTGAGCGACTAAACTGAACTGAACTGATACTTTAAAAAAATATAAAAAAAGAGATGTGCTTCCATGAGTAAATGGGATGAACTGTGACACAGACAGACAATGAACTATTATTTAGCACTAAAAAGAAATAAGCTATTTAGCCATGAAAAGATATAGAAGCTTAAATGCATATTAGTATCTGAAAGAGTTAATATGAAAAGACTAAATCCCATACAACTTCTGGAAAAGGAAAACTGTTGGAGACAAAGGAAAGATCACTGCTTATGAGGCAAAGGGGGAAGGAAAAATGAACAGAGACCGCACAAAGGGCTTTTTAGACCAGTGAGAATGATCTGTATGCTAATAATGGATATATGTGATCATGGTGATGGTTTAGTAGCTAAGTCGTGTCTGACTCTTGGGACCCCATGGATTGTAGCCCACCAGGCTCCTCGTCCATGGGGTTCTCCAGGCAAGAATACTTGAGTGGTTGCCATTTCCTTCTCCAGTTTGTTAAAATCCGTATAATGTACAACATCAAGAGTGGAATCTATGGACTTTGGGTGATCTTGAGGTCAATGTAGGTAGGTTCATCCTTGGTAAATAAAATATAATAAAATGACATCTGAGTGAGGAACATTGATAACGGGGAAAGCCACACAATTGTAGAGACAGGGAAGATACGGGAAACTGCAGTAGTTTTTTGTAAACCTAATACTTTTTTAAAAAGGTAGTCTTAAAAAAAAAGATTTTTTTTAAAGATGAGAATTTTTAATGGAAAGGATAAATAAGTTGGATCCATAAAATAGTGATCAGTCATTTAATACACACTACAAGGTAGAGGAAATGAGAAGTTTTCTGTTTAGTATAAACCTCAATTTTCAGGGAGATAAAAGGACTCTTCCAGTTATTTAACTCACATGACTAGAACTGAAACTGGAAAAACTCTTCTAGCGCTAGTACATTATTTTCTTTAAGTTCTAGTTACAATCATATTTTAAAGTTTCAAACAGTCCTTTGTCAGAGTATATCAGGGAGCAGATAAGATGCAATAAGGTGAGATTTTGCCAGGTATCAAGTTAATCACCAGTAGCAACTTTTATGTGCAACACCATTTTGAAGCCATGAGGAATCTTAAATAATCTGCCTAATTACTTGTAGGGAGAAATAATTATAAAAGTCAAATATGGGCCCCATCCACGTATATTTTCTTAAAAAAAAAAAGATATCGATCGGAAGATATATTCAAGAAAACAAGATAAAATTAATGACTGTCTTTTCATTGTGATGACAATTATTATACAGATCTTTAAATTTCATTAGTATTTAAACAATTTCATTTAAAACATGTTCAAAATATAAACTTTCCTTAACACTTCTTTGTGTAGAAAAGGAAAAATGTAAGAGTTTTTATTTGAGTTCCAAACATAAGAGGGATTATTCTGAATGTCTTGAAATAACATTCAAAGTAGATATAAGAATTACCTAACCTCTTGTGATGACAATTATTATACAGATCTTTAAATTTCATTAGTATTTAAACAATTTCATTTAAAACATGTTCAAAATATAAACTTTCCTTAACACTTCTTTGTGTAGAAAAGGAAAAATGTAAGAGTTTTTATTTGAGTTCCAAACATAAGAGGGATTATTCTGAATGTCTTGAAATAACATTCAAAGTAGATATAAGAATTACCTAACCTCTGATGTTTGCATCTTGACAGTGCACTTCAGGGAAATAATATTTTATGATGTGAATATGGTGTTGAGAACTTGTACTTTGAATTATATTTTAGGACTCATAATCATAGCTTCCTCTTTTATGCCTCTAGGCTTGTTCTTTTCCCAGAGAAAAGAAAAAGTGTTTAATTGAATAAATAAAACATAAACCTAACCATCTGAAATGAGTTCACTGTTTCTCTTTCATTGATGAATCAGTATTTTTGGTAAACTTACCATATTCAGTAAATATAGTCATCAAGCTAAGGAATATAACAGATTTCATGTAAAATCTCATTTTAGAAAAATTTCTTGACAATCTTTACATTGGTAGTGTTTTAAAACAATAAGCTCTATTGCATCAATGTCCACGCTATCGGGTGGGGAATAAAGGATAAAAGAGCAATTCAGTACTTAGCACAGAGGGTGAAAACTGCTGGCACAGTAATTGTACTTTGCTGATATATCTTTTCAGAGGCATATTTTGCTGCCCCAAAAGAATCAGTTCTACTTGGTGAGCATTCTACCTTGCAGGTAAAAGCAGTGCCAGCATTCACATAAATGACAGCCCTCTGGGTATTACTGAAACACGACTCCAAGCCCAAAATAGATTACTTGCCTCTTAGAGATATTTGTAACTTATTCACAGAATACTAAGCTTTTCATGATTTTTTCNTTCTACCTTGCAGGTAAAAGCAGTGCCAGCATTCACATAAATGACAGTCCTCTGGGTATTACTGAAACACGACTCCAAGCCCAAAATAGATTACTTGCCTCTTAGAGATATTTGTAATTTATTCACAGAATACTAAGCTTTTCATGATTTTTTCTAGAGATATATCAAAAATATAAATAGTGCAATGACATATAATTTTAAACGAGCCCTGAAGTATAAATGAGAATTTTTAATCTATAAAATAGAAACAGGTTGACATAGAAAACAAACTTATGCTTACCAAACAGAAAAGGGAGGGAATAAATTAGGAGTTTGGGATTAGCAGATACAAACTACTATATGTAAAATATACCAACTACAAGGTCTTACTGCATAGCACAGGAAACCATGTTCAATATACTGTAATAAACTGTATAGGAAAATATTGAATATATGTGTATGTATTTATCTGAATCACTTTACAGAAACTAAATCACATCAGAAACTAACACATTATAAAGTAACTACATTTCAATCTTTTAGAAAGTAAAATAAATGAGAGCTTCTGTCCTTGAAATTGGGAAGAAATAGAGATGATAAGCGGAGAAGGCAATGGCACCCTACTCCAGTACTTTTGCCTGGAAAATCCCATGGATGGAGGAGCCTGGTAGGCTGCAGTCCATGGGGTTGCTTAGAGTTGGACATGACTCAGTGACTTTACTTTTACTTTTCATATTCACGCATTGGAGAAGGAAATGGCAACCCACTCCAGTGTTCTTGCCTGGAGAATCCCAGGGATGGGGGAGCCTGGTGGGCTGCCGTCTATGGGGTCACACAGAATCGGACTGAAGCGACTTAGCAGAGATAAGAAACAAAGGGAGAATCATCAAAATGGCACAAAAAGACAGGGGAAAGTGCTGAAGGCATACCACCTCCAAGTAATCAGATATTATTTTATCTAGGACAAACAGTGTACATTAGAAGAATAGAAATTTTCTTGTAAAGGGATTTACTATTCCTTTTTCTTATTTATACGTTATGAAACTTTGTTTCTTCAATCGTCACAATCATCGGAAATTGGTTTACAGTCATCTCAAATTTCTGAGTTGACTGAAGAAGCACCTCATAAAGCATTATAAACGCACTGCCTCAGACATTGAGTCAAATCTGTGCCACATTAAATTTCATTTTCTCTCCCATTTCAAAATATACTCAAACTCATACTTTCAATACTTTTGAGGTTTACTGTTTTATTACTGCTATTTCCTACACTCATTGCTGTTTCTCCAAAATTTATTACTATCTCTCATATACATTTATTTCCTTGTACAGGGCAAATTCCTGAGCCTGGGAAATGGTAATTTTGTAAATAACCTGAATTTGTGGTAAATGTGGGCACTATTTTTAGAGGTAAAAATATTGGAGAGATTTGAGTAAGGAAATATTTTTTCCTTAATTTTATTCTCAAACACAGAAAACCTTTGTTGTGAACAGAGTGATTAGAGACAGAAATAGCCTTCTTATCTTGCATGTTGTGTGAAAGTGAAATGACAAACAAATAGCAAATCCATTTTCAGTTAATCCCAGAGAAGATAACTCTCACAGATTAAAACAATAAAGCAGTTGCCCAAAGCAAGGAAATACAGATAGTCCTAAGAAAGTAGTGAGGATATGGGGTGATTCCGCACAAGAGTGAGCCCAGTGGCAGGAGACAGAACACAATACTACCAAAAAGTTTGCTGACAAATTTGAACATTTGGATGACAAATATACCGTACTGAGCAGACCAGAAGAAGGAATGGAAAATTTTCCTGGCCTGGTAAATAAACTGAATTCATCATTAAATGTTTTGCCAAAGTAAATCCCAGCCTTAGGTGTCTCTGGTGAATTCTTCCAAAACTTAAAATGGAGAAAATAGATTTGCCATTTACTTCTTTGAAAATTAAAATTAAGGCTTTCAACTCATTTTATGAAGAAGCCAACATGAAAAGACCATTGTGATTTCTTAATTAAAAAGTTAAGAATCAGATAGGCTTCTTAACTATACCATTTGAGCCTGTCTTCTTTAGTTTACCCAGCAAGTAATACATGGCTCAATCCCATTCCTGACTGTCCATAAATTACATTTCATAAATTAAATTGAGAATTCACTATTCTAATCTTTAGAGTTGTTACTGAGAAGCTTCCTTCATCATTACCACCAAAACCAAAAAAAAAATTTTTTTTTTTAATTGAGAAGACTTGCCAGGTATCAGAAACAATGAATGCCAGATTGGGTATATTACTGCTGCTGATTATGCTTTAAGTCTGGAATCTTGTAAGGGTTTATATTTTGCTTTTTTTTTTTTTTGTATTTCTTTTCCATGGGGATGGTCTTGATCCCTGAATAGCTGTGAAAAAAAAAGCAAAGGAGAAAAGCAAAGATATAAGCATCTGAATGCAGAGTTCCAAAGAATAGCAAGGAGAGATAAGAAAGCCTTCCTCAGTGATCAATGCAAAGAAATAGAGGAAAAACACCACGATGGGAAAGACAAGAGATCTCTTCAAGCAAATTAGAGATACCAAGGGAACATTTCATGCAAAGATGGGCTCGATAAAGGACAGAAATGGTATGGACCTAACAGAAGCAGAAGATATTAAAAAGAGGTGGCAAGAATACACAGAAGAACCGTACAAAAAAGATCTTCATGACTCAGATAATCACGATGGTGTGATCCCTCATCTAGAGCCAGACATCCTGGAATGTGAATTCAAGTGGGCCTTAGAAAGCATCACTAGAAACAGAGCTAGTGGAGGTGATGGAGTTCAAGTTGAGCTATTTCAAAAACTAAAAGATGATGCTGTGAAAGTGATGTACTCAATATGCCAGCAAATTTGGAAAACTCAGCAGTGGCCACAGGACT
>SJYX01002811.1:0-38862 GCA_006410675.1 Oreotragus oreotragus | reverse complement strand
GAACCAGAGATCACATTGCCAACATGCGCTGGATCATCAAAAAAAGCAAGAGAGTTCCAGAAAAACATCTACTTCTGCTTTATTGACTATGCCAAAGCCTTTGACTGTGTGGATCACAATAAACTGTGGAAAATTCTGAAAGAGATGGGACTACCAGACGACCTGACCCACCCCTTGAGAAACCTATATGCAGGTCAGGAAACAACAGTTAGAACTGGACATGGAACAACAGACTGGTTCCAAATAGGAATAGGAGTACGTCAAGGTTGTATATTGATCTTTGCTTATTTAACTTATATGCAGAGTCAATCATGAGAAATGCTGGGCTGGAAGAAGCACAAGCTGGAATCAAGATTACCAGGAGAAATAACAACCTCAGATATGCAGATGACAAGACCCTTATGGCAGAAAGTGAAGAGGAACTAAAAAGCCTCTTGATGAAAGTGAAAGAGAGGAGTGAAAAAGTTGGCTTAAAGCTCAACATTCAGAAAACGAAGATCATGGCATCTGGTCCCATCACTTCATGGGAAATAGATGGGGAAACAGTAGAAACAGTGTCAGACTTTATTTTGGGGGGCTCCAAAATCACTGCAGATGGTGACTGCAGCCATGAAATTAAAAGACGCTTACTCCTTGGAAGGAAAGTTATGACCAACCTAGATAGCATATTAAAAAGCAGAGACATTATTTTGCTAACAAAGGTCTGTCTAGTCAAAGCTATGTTTTTTCCAATGGCCATGTATGGATGTGAAAGTTGGACTGTGAAGAAAGCTGAATGCCAAAGAACTGATGATTTTGAACTGTAATGTTGGAGAAGACTCTTGAGAGTCCCTTGGACTGCAAGGAGATCCAACCAGTCCATTCTAAAAGAGATCAGTCCTGGGTGTTCTTTGGAAGGAATGATGCTGAAGCTGAAACTCCAGTACTTTGGCCACCTGATGCGAAGAGTTGACTCAATGGAAAAGACTCTCATGCTGGGAGGGGTTGGGGGCAAGAGGAGAAGGGGATGACATAGGATGACATGGCTAGATGGCATCACTGACTCGATGGACATGAGTTTGAGTGAACTTCAGGAGTTGGTGATGGACCGGGAGGCCTGGTGTGCTGAGATTCATGGAGTCGCAAAGAGTCGGACACGACTGAGCGACTCAACTGAATTGAACTGAAGGGTCTATATTATGACTATTTATTTGCGCTTGGAATACTGAAACAAAGAAAAGGATGTGTAATGGAGAATGTTAAAAGGCAGATTCAGTAACAGCATGGGATGGAATTATTTCACTTTCAGATTAAGTGTCTAGTATTAAGCCACACTTGTTCAGTGGCTAAGTCATATCTAACTCTTTGTGAACCCATGGACTACAGCTCAGCAGGCTTCCCTCTTCCACTGTTTCCGGAGTTTGCTCAAGTTCATGTCTGTTGAGTCAGTGATGCTATCTAACCATCTCTAAGCAACACTAGGTAAGGGGAAATTAAGGAAAATAGATACTAGAGATAAAGATCAGAGATGGTGACAGCACTGGATACAAAGTTTCATGTATTAGTAAATTTATCTAATAAAAACTGAGTGCTGAAGAATTGATGCTTTTGAACTGTGGTGTTGAAAAGGACTCTTGAGAGTCACTTGGACTGCAAGGAGACCCAGCCAGTCAATCCTAAAGGAAATCAATTCTGAATATTCATTGGAAGCACTGATGCTGAAGCTGAAATTCTAATACTTTGGCCACCTGATGCAAAGTGCTGACTCATTTGAAAAGACCCTGATACTGGGAAAGAATGAAGGCAGGAGGAGAAGGGGACGACAGAGGATGAGATGGTTGGATGGCATCACCAACTCAATGGACATGAGTTTGAGCAAATTCTCGGAGCTGGTGATGTACAGGGAGGCCTGGTGTGCTGCAGTCCATGGGATCTCAGAGTTGCACTCAACTGAGCAACTGAACTGAACTGACATTTATCTAAATGCAGCAAGAGTGGATTGCTTATGTAGGAAACAAGCCCTAGCTTGCTTCCTGGAATCTAGAAAGGACTACTCCTTGCCCATTACTTCCCTATGGATTTAAATACTATGTAGAAAAATGTTGAGGTCTTCTGATTAAAATCACTAACTACCAGGTAAAAACACAAATAATTTTGATAGTATGACTCATGTACATATTTGCATCTGTATGAACTGTCGATATGCATCTGTATATTAAAATGAATTTCAAAAAGTAAAGAAACCAAGGTAACCAGAATACATATCAAGGGACCAGGTAAAGAATCCACCTGCAATGCACAAAACCCAGGTTTGATTCCTGGATCAGGAAGATCCCCTGGAGAAGGAAATGGCACCCCACTCCAGTATTCTTGCCTGGGAAATCCCNGGGACCAGGTAAAGAATCCACCTGCAATGCACAAAACCCAGGTTTGATTCCTGGATCAGGAAGATCCCCTGGAGAAGGAAATGGCACCCCACTCCAGTATTCTTGCCTGGGAAATCCCATGGACAGAGGAGTCTGGTGGACTACAAGGGGTCATAAGAGTTGAACACATCAACATTTTAGCAACCAGTGAACTAAAATGGATGGGAATGGGAAAATTGAATTCAGATGACAATTATATCTACAACTGTGGGCAAGAATCCCATAGAGGAAATGTAGTAGCCCTCATAATCAATAAAATAGTCTGAAATGCAGTACTTGCATGCAACCTTAAAAATAACAATTCTTAAAAATAACCTTAATAATAACAATTCTTTTCCAAGGTAAACAATTCAACAGTAATCCAAGTCTACACCACAGATGAAATGCTGAAGAAGATGAAGTTGATCACTTCTGTGAAAATCCAGAAGGCCTCCCAGAACTAACACCAAAAAAAGATGTCCTGATCATCACAGGGGATTGGAATGCAAAAGTAGGAAGTCAAGAGATACATGGAGTAACAAGTAAGGTTGGCCTTGGAACACAAAATGAAACAGGACAAATACTAACAGAATTCTGCCAAGAGAACGCAGTGGTCATAGTAATCTCCACTTTGCAACAACACAAAAGACAGCTTTACACATGAACATCACCAATACCAAGATCAGATTGATTACATTTTTTGTAACTGAAGATGGAGAAGCTTTGTACAGTCAGCAAAAACAAGACCTGGGACTGATTGTGGCTCAGATCATCAGCTCCTCATAGTAAAATCCAGGCTTAAAGTAAAGAAAGGGAGGAAAACCACTAGGCCAGCAAGCAACAACTTAAATCAAATCCCCTATAAATATACAGTGGAGGTGACAAATAGATTCAAAGGATTAGATCTAGCAAACAGAGAGCATGAAGAACTACAGATAGAGGTCAGTAATATTGTATAGTAGGCAGTAAACAAATCATCCCAAAGAAAAAGAAATACAAGACGGCAAAATGGCTGACTGAGGAGGCTTTACCAATAGTGGAGGAAAGAAGAGAAACAAAAAGCAAGTAAGAGCGGGAAAGGTACACCCAACTAAAAGCAGAGCTCCAGAGAATAGCAAAGAGAGACAGGAAGCCCTTTTCAATGAACAATGCAAAGAAAGAGAGGAAAAACAGCAAACAAGGTAAGTTGGAAAGGGCAATGGCAACCCACTCCAGTACTCTTGCTTGGAAAATCCCACTGATGGAGGAGCCTGGTAGGCTGCAGTCCAAGGTGTCGCTAAGAATCGGACACAATTGAGCGACTTCACTTTTCACTTTCATGCATTGGGGAAGGAAATGGCAACCCATTCCAGTGTTCTGGCCTGGAGAATCCCAGTGACAGGGGAGCCTGGTGGGCTGCCGTCTATGGGGTCGCACAGAGTTGGACACGACTGGAGCAACTTAGCAGCAGCAGCAGCAGAGATCTCTCCAAGAAAATTGGAACAATCAAAGGAATATTTCATCAAAGATAGGCACAATAAAGGACAGAAATGGTACAGATTTAATAGATGCAGAAGAGATCAAGAATAGATGGAAAGAATACACAGAGGAACAGTATGAAAAAAATTCTTAATGACCCGGATAACCACAAAGGAGTAGTCTCTACTCAGAGCCAGACATTCTGGACTGTGAAGTTAAGTGGGCCTTAGGAATCATAGTTGCCAATAAAGCTAGTGGAGGTGATGGAATGCCACAAGGGCTATTAAAATTCTAAATTATGATGCTATTAAAGTGCTGCATGAAATATGTCAGAAATTTGGAAAATCCAGCAGTGGCCACAGGACTGGAAAAGGTCATTCTTCACCCCAATGTTGAAGAAGAGCAGTGCTAAAGAATGTTCACACCACCATACAGTTGCACTCATCTCCCATGCTAGGAAGGTTATACTCAAAATTCTCCAAGCTAGCCTTCAGCATTAAGTGAACAGAGGACTTCCAGATCTTCAAATTGGTTACAGAAAAGGAAGAGGAACCAGATACCAAATGCCAACATTCACTGGATCATAGAGAAAGCAAGGGAATTTCAGAAAAGCATTTACCTCTGTTTCATGGACTATGCTAAAGCCTTTGACAGTCTGGATCATAGCAAACTGAAAAATTCTTTCTTCGCTGTTGCTTTTTAATTTTTTTTTTCTTGAAGGATAATTGCTTTACAGAATTTTGTTGTTTTCTGTCAAACCTCAACATGAATCAGCCATAGGTATACATAGATCCCCTCCCTTTTCAACCTTCCTCCCATCTCCCTCCCCATCCCACCCCTCTGGATTGATGCAGAGCCCCTGTTTGAGTTTTCTGAGCCATACAGCAAATTCCCATTGGCTATCTATTTTACATATGGCAAGGTAAGCTTCCATGCTACACTTTCTTTACATCTCACCCTCTCCTCTCCTCACCTCTCCTCATGTCCAGAGGTCAGTTCTCTATGTCTGTTTCTCCACTGCTGCCCTGTAAATACATTCTTCAGTACCATTTTTCTAGATTCAGTATATATGCGTTATGATATTTACCTTTTTCTGACTTACTTCACTTTGTATAATAGGTTCTAGGTTCATCCACCTCATCAGAACTGACTCAAATGTGTTTCTTTTTATGGCTGAGGAATATTCCATGGTGTATATGTTCCAAAACTTCTTTATATATTCATCTGTCGATGGACATCTAGATTGCTTCCATGTTCTAGCTGTTGCAAATAGTGCTGCAATGAAAATGGGATACATGTGTCTCTCAATTTTGGTTTCCTCAGTGTATATGCCTAGCAATGGCATTGCTGGGTCATATGGTGGTTTTATTCCTAGTTTTTTTTAAGGAATCTCCATACCATCTTCCATAGTGGTTGTATCGATTTACATTCTGACCAACAGGGCAAGAGCATTCCCTTTTCTCCACACCCTCTCCAGCATTTACTGTTTGTAGACTTTTTGATGATGGCCACTCTGACCAGTGTGAAGTGATATCTTATTGTAGTTTTGATTTGCAGTTCTCTAATAAGGAGCAATGTTGAGCATCTTTTCATGTGCTTGTTAGCCATCAGTACATATCTGGAGAAATGTCTGTTTAGGTCTTTCTCCTACTTTTTTGATCGGGTTGTTTTTCTGGCATTGAGTTGTATGAGCTGTTTATATGCTTTGGAAATTAATCCTTTGTCAGTTGTTTCATTAGGCTATTGTTTTCTCCCATTCTGAGGATTGTCTTTTCACTTTGCTTATAGTTTCCTTTGCTGTGCAAAAGCTTTTAAGTTTAATCAGGTCCTTCTTCTTTACTTTTAGTTCCATTGCTCTAGGAAGTGGATCATAAAGGATCTTGCTTTGATTTATGTCATAGAGTGTTCTGCCTATGTTTTCCTCTGAGAGTTTTATAGTTTGTGGTTTTACATTTAGGTCTTTAATTCATTTTGAGTTTTTGTGTATGGTATTAGTAAGTGCTCTAATTTCACTGTTTTACATGTAGCTGTTCAGTTTTCCCAGCACCATTTACTGAACAGGCTGTCTTTGCCCCATTGTATATTGTTGCCTCCTTTGTAAAAAATAAGGTACCCATAGGTGCATGGGCTTATTTCTGGGCTTTCTATCTTGTCCCATTGGTCTATGTTTCTGTGCCTATATCATACTCTCTCAATGACTGTAGCTTTGTAGTATAATCTGAAGTCAGGAAGGTTGATTCCTCCAGCTCAATTCTTCTTTCTCAAGACTACTTTGGCTGTTTGGGGTCTTTTGTGTATTCCATGTGAATTGTAAAAATTTTGGCTCTAGTTCTGTGAAAAAATGCCATAGATAATTTGATAGGGATCACACTGAATCTGTTGATTGTGTTTGGTAGTATAGTCATTTTCACAATACTGATTCTTCTTACCCAGGAACTTGGAATATTTGTTCATCTGTTTATGCCATCTTTGATTCCCTTCATTAGCATTTTATAATTTTCTGTGTACTGTTCTTTTGTCTCCTTAGGTAAGTTTATTCCTAGATATTTAATTCTTTTTGTTGCAGTGGTGAATGGGATTGATACTATTATTTCTCCTGCTGAATTTTCATTGTTAGTATATAGAAATGGAACTGATTTCTGTGTATTGATTCTGTATCCTGCAACTTTGGTAAATTCACTGATTAGCTCTAGTAATTTTCTGATACTATCTTCATGGTTTTCTGTGTATAGTGTCATACCATCTGCAAACAGTGAGAGCTTGTCTTCTTCTTTTCTGATATGGATTCTTTCTACTTCTTTTTCTTCTCTGATTGCTGTAGTTAGGACTTTCAGAACTATGTTGAATAATAGTGGGGAAACTCGTCACCTTTGTCTTGTTCCTGATCTTAGGGGGAATGCTTTCAGTTTTTCACCATTGAAAATAATGTTTGCCATAGGCTTAGCATATATGGCCCTTATTTATTGAGATGGGTTCTTTCTATGCTCATTTGTTGAAGAGTTTTAATCATAAATAGGTGCTGAATTTTGTCAGGCTTTTTCTGCATCTANGTGGGGAAACTCGTCACCTTTGTCTTGTTCCTGATCTTAGGGGGAATGCTTTCAGTTTTTCACCATTGAAAATAATGTTTGCCATAGGCTTAGCATATATGGCCTTTACTATGTAAAGGTGGTTCCTTTTATGCCCATTTTTTGAAGAGTTTTAATCATAAATGGCTGCTGAGTTTTGTCAAAGGCTTTTTCTGCATCTATTGAGATTGTCATATGGTTTTTATCTTGCAGTTTGTTCATATGGTGTATCACATGGATTGATTTGTGTATATGGAAGAAATCTTGCATCCCTGGAATAAACCCAATTTGATAATGATGTATGAGCTTTTTGATGTGTTGCTAAATTCCGTTTGCTAAAATTTTGTTGAGGACTTTTCTATCTATGTTCATCAGTGATATTGGCCTGTAGTTTTCTTTTTTTGTTTTCTTTGTCTGGTTTTGGTACCAGGGTGATGGTGGCCTTGTAGAATGAGTTTGAAAGTATGCCATAATTTGATAATGATGTATGAGCTTTTTGATGTGTTGCTAAATTCCGTTTGCTAAAATTTTGTTGAGGACTTTTCTATCTATGTTCATCAGTGATATTGGCCTGTAGTTTTCTTTTTTTGTTTTCTTTGTCTGGTTTTGGTACCAGGGTGATGGTGGCCTTGTAGAATGAGTTTGAAAGTATGCCATCCTCTGCAATTTTTTGAAAGAGTTTCAGAAGGATAGGCATTAGCTCTTCTCTAAATGTTTGACAGAATTCTCCTGTGAAGCCATCTGGTCCTGGGCTTTTGTTTTTTGGGAGATTTTTGATCACAGCTTCCATTTCATTGCTTGTAATTGGGTTGTTCATAATTCCTATTTCTTCCTGGTTCAATCTTGGAAAATTGAACTTTTCTAAGAATCTGTCCATTTCTTCCATGTTATCCATTTTATTGCTGTATAGTTGTTCATAACAGTCTCTAATAATCCTTTGTATTTCTGCACTGTCTGTTGTAACCTCTTTTTCATTTCTAAATTTGTAGATTTGACTTTCTTTATTGATGAGTCTGACCAAAAGTCTGTTTATCTTCTCAAAGAACCAGCTTTTTTTTTTTATTAATCTTTACTATTGTTTCTTTCATTTTTCATTTATTTCTATGCAGATCTTTATGATATCTTTCCCTCCACTAATTTGTTTTTTTTTTTGCTGTTGTTGTTCTTTTCCCAGTTGTTTCAGGTGTAAAGTTAGTTTGTCCATTTGATGTTTTTCTTGTTTATTGAGGTAGGATTGCACTGCTAGAAACTTTCCTCTTAGGACTGCTTTTGCTACATCCCACAGGTTTTGAACTGTCATGTTTTCATTACCATTTGTTTCTAGAAATTTTATTTCTCTTTTGATTTCTTCAGTAACCTGTTGGTTGTTTAGGAACATGTTGCCTAATCTCCATGTGTTTATGTTTCTTACAGATTTTTTTTCTTGTTTGATATCCAGTCTCATAGCGTTTTGGTTTGAGAAGATACTTAATATGATTTCAGTTTTCTTAAATTTACTGAGGTTTGATTTGTGACCCAAGATGTGATCTATTCCGGAGAATGTTTCATGTGCACTTGAGAAGAAGGTATATTATTCTGCATTTAGATGGAATGTCCTGAAGATATTAATGAGATCCATCTCATCTAATGTATCATTCCAGACTTGTGTTTCCTTATTAATTTTATGTTTTGATGATCTGTCCAATGGTGTGAGTGGGGTGTTAAAGTCTATTATTATTGTGCTATTGTCAATTTCTTTTATGTCTATTAGTGTTTGTGTTATGTATTGAGGTATTCCTATGTTGGGTGCATATTTACAGTTGTTATGTCTTCCTCTTGGACTGATGATCCCTTGATCATTAAGTAGTGTCCTTCCTTACCTCCTGTAATCTTCTTTAAGGCATATTTTGTATGATATGAGGGTTGCTACTTTAGCTTTCTTTTGCTTCCTATTTGCATGGAATATATTTTTCCATCTTCTCACTTTCAGTCTTTATGTGTCTTGAGGTCTGAAGTATGTTTCTTGTAAACAGCATATATATGGGTCTTGTTTTTGTGTCCATTCAGCCAGTCTGTGTCTTTTGGTTTGATCATCAGTCCATTTACATTTAAAATAATTATGGTATGTATTTTCCTATTGCCATTTTCTTATTTGGGGTTGATTTTGTAGATCTTATTTTCTTCTATTCTATATCTTGACTATGTAAGTCCCTTTAACACTTGTTGTAAAGCTGCTTTGGTGGTACTGAATTCTCTTAACTTTTGCTTGTCTGAAAAGCTTTTAATTTTTCATCAATTTTGAATGAGATCCTTTCTGGGTACAATAATATTGGTTGTAAATTTTTCCCTTTCAGTACTTTAAATATATCCTGCCATTCCTTTCTGGCCTGCACAGTTTCTGCCTAAAGATCAGCTATTACGCATATAGGGTTTCCTTTGTATGTTACTGTTGCTGCTCTCTTGCTCCTCTTAATACTCTTTCTTTGTGTTTAGTCTTTGTTAGTTTGATTAGTATGTGTCTTGGTGTGTTTATCCTTGGGCTTATCCTGTACGGGACTCTCTGTGCCTCTTGAACTTTATCGACTATTTCCTTTTCCATGTTGGGAAAATTTTCAACTATAATATATTCAAAAATTTTCTCATTCTTTTTCTCTTCTTCTAAGTAAGTAAGTAAGTGTTAGTTGCTCAGTTGTGCCCGACTCTGTGCGACCCCACGGACTGCAGCCCACCAGGCTCCTCTGTCCATGAGATTTTCCAGGCAAGGATATTGGAGTGGATTGCCATTTCCTTCTCCAGGGAATCTTCCCAACCCAGGGATTGAACCCAGGTCTCTTGCATTACAGACAGATTCTTTACTGACTGAGCTACAAGGAAAGCCCTTCTTCTTCTAGGACCCCTATAATTCAAATGTTGGTGTGTTTGATATTGTCCCAGAATTATCTGAGACTATCCTCAGTTCTTTTCATTCTTTTTACTTAATTCTGCTCTTCAGAATTTATTTCCACCATTTTATCTTCCAGTTCACTGATTTGTTATTCTGCTTAAGATAGCCTGCTATTGATTCCTTCTAGAGTAATTTTATCTTTAGTAATTGTGTTGTTTGTCTCTGCATGTTTATTCTTTAATTCTTCTAGGTTCTGTTAATTGATTCTTGCATTTTCTCCATTTTGTTTTCAAGGTTTTTTATCATCTTTACTATCATTATTCTGAACTGTTTTTCGGGCAGTTCGCCCATTTCCTCTTCATTTATTTGGACTTCTGTGAATCTGGTTTGTTCCTTTTTGGAGTAGTATTCCTCTGCCTTTTCATGATTTTTTTTTTTTTTAACTTATTGTATTTGAGATCTTCTTTTCCCAGGCTTCAGGGTTGAATTCTTTCTTCTTTTTGGTTTCTGCTCTCCTAAGTTTTGTCCAGTGGTTTGCACAAACTGCTTTGTATAGAGTGAGATGTGTGCTGAGTTTTGTCTTTCCTTTGATGGGCAAGGGTGGGTGAGGTGGTAATCCTGTCTACTGATGATTGGGTTTGTATTTTTGTTTTGTTTCTTGTTTAGATGAAGCATCCTGTACATGGTGCTACTGGTGGTTCCTTGATGCTGGGTCTTCTATTCAAGTGGTTTCCTTAGTGTGAGTTCTCACTATCTGATACTGCCTAGGGTTAGTTCTCTGGTATTCTATGGTCTTGGAATCAGTCCCACTCCAAAGTCTCAGGGCTTGATCCTTGGTCAGAAATGAAGATTCCACAAGTGGTTTGTTATGGCATTAAGTGAGATTAAAACAAATACCCTAAGTGGAGAAACCAAAGATGAATCCCAGGCAAATGGCAGTTACAAAATCAGGCAAATAATAAATAAAATAATGGAATATACATATATACGTTCAGTCCTGTCTGACTCTTTGCGATCCCATGGACTGTAGTCTACCAGGCTTCTCTGTCCATGGGATTTTCCAGGCAAGAGTAGTGGAGAGGGTTGCCATTTCCTTCTCCATGGGATCTTCTTGAGCCAGGGATCGAACCTACCAGGCTCCTCCATCCATGGGATTTTCCAGGCAAGAGTACTGGAGTGGGGTGCCATCACCTTCTCCGACATATATATATACACACACACACACATAAGCAAAGTCAAAACAGTCCAACAAAAATAAAGTAGAATAGATTTACCCAGAGAACAAAGGTAATCAAAAATTATATACACCAGTCAAGAACAAAATTAACTAAGGCAAAAACTGTAAAACAAAACTAAAGTGAGGTGCCAAGTGGGGAATAAAGCAATGAAAGCAAAACTACCAAATATGTTGAGAAGATTGGAAAGAAAGAAAGAAAGAATAGATATGCAAAGTTAAATCGAGGTAGATGAAGAATATTTATATAAAGATTAACTGCAAGGGGAAAAGAACAGCTGGAAAGGAAAACAAAGGAATAACTGTAGAAAAATTATAATAGTTTTTAAAAATTAAAAATTAAAATTATAAAGATAAAATTTTAAAAATGAAAGAAGAAAGGAAAAAGGAAAACTCCACAGAACTGCAAAGCCCAACATAGAGGCAGGGATTTATAACAATAAAAAGTGTGACTTAATATACCCATAGACATATACATCCATAAGCAAAATCCAAACAGTGTAAAAAAATAAAGTACAATAGATTTACCCAGAGGAAAAGAAACCAAAAATTATATATATCAGTTAAGAACAAAACTAAGCAAAGCACAAACTGGAAACCAAAATTAAACCAAGGTGCCAATTAGGGAATAAAGTTATGAAAATAAAACTAACAAATAGGTTGAGATGAAAAGAAAGAAAAAGTAGATATGGGAAATTAAATAGACATAGATTAAGAAGATTTATATACTTTAAAGATTAATTGCAAGGCGAAAAGAACAGTAGGAAAAGCAAACAAAGAAATAAATGTATAAAAAATAATAGGTCTAAAAAATTAAAATTAAAAAAGAGAAAATAGGAAAAAAAAAAAAAAAAAAGGAAACACCACAANGAAGATTTATATACTTTAAAGATTAATTGCAAGGCGAAAAGAACAGTAGGAAAAGCAAACAAAGAAATAAATGTATAAAAAATAATAGGTCTAAAAAATTAAAATTAAAAAAGAGAAAAAAAGAAAAAAAAAAAAAAAAGGAAAACTTCACAAAACTGCAAAAGCCCAATGTAGAGGTAGAGGTTTAGAATAATAATTAAAAAATGTGACTGAGGAGGAAAAAAAGAAAAGCTCAAAATCTTCATTAGATTTCATAGTGCCAATAAAATTGACAACTACAACAAAAGGGAGGGAAAAAGAGAAAAAAGAAAAGAAAAAAAATCCAAAAGAATCTACAGAACACGTCAAATTATAAGAATAATAAATGTTTTTCTTGAGTCACTGCTGTCAGAGTCCTTTCCCTCGGTTGGAGTCACAGTCCACCTCACCTCCCTAGGATGCCCCCAACACTCTGCTGACCTCTGGACCCGCTGTGGGGGGAGCTCAGATTCTAATCTGGTCCTACTCCTGTGTGTGTTTGCCTCCAAGATCCACAACTATCAGAACTAGTGTATTTTCTTTTGTAGGAGCTCTCAATGTCCTTTTATATGTTCCATAGACACAGAAACTGCCCAGTTGAGTGTGTGGATTTAATCTGCAGCTTCTACAGCTGGTGGGAAAATTTTGGGTCCTCTTCCTTAGCCACACTGCCCCTTGGTTTCAACTGTGGTTTTATTCCCACCTCTGCATGTGAATTGTCCACTGGGGTTTGCTCCTGAGGTTGCCCTCTGGGTCAACTGCCCCTGGGTTTCAATTGTGGTTTAACTTCCACCTATGCAAGTGGGTCATCCACTGGGGTTTGCTCCTGAGGTTGCCCTCTGGGTCAGCTGCCCCTGGGTTTCAATTGTGGTTTAACTTCCACCTATGCAAGAAGGTTGCCCTCTGGGTCAACTGCCCCTGGGTTTCAATTGTGGTTTAACTTCCACCTATGCAAGTGGGTCATCCACTGGGGTTTGCTCCTGAGGTTGCCCTCTGGGTCAGCTGCCCCTGGGTTTCAATTGTGGTTTAACTTCCACCTATGCAAGTGGGTCATCCACTGGGGTTTGCCCCTGTGAGGGACAGCTGTGGAGGTGGTGCAGCTGCTTGGGTTGCAGGGGTTCTGGCAGCACCAGGTACTCAGGGGGAGCTGGCGGCTTNTAGTGTAAAAAAATAAAGTACAATAGATTTACCCAGAGGAAAAGAAACCAAAAATTATATATATCAGTTAAGAACAAAACTAAGCAAAGCACAAACTGGAAAACAAAATTAAACCAAGGTGCCAATTAGGGAATAAAGTTATGAAAATAAAACTAACAAATAGGTTGACATGAAAAGAAAGAAAAAGTAGATATGGGAAATTAAATACATGTAGATTAAGATTTATATACTTTAAAGATTAATTGCAAGGCAAAAAGAACAGTAGGAAAAGCAAACAAAGAAATAAATGTATAAAAAATAATAGGTCTAAAAAATTAAAATTAAAAAAGAGAAAATAGGAAAAAAAAAAAAAAAGGAAAACTTCACAAAACTGCAAAAGCCCAATGTAGAGGTAGAGGTTTATAATAACAATTTAAAAAATGTGACTGAGGAGGAAAAAAAAAAGCTCAAAATCTTCATTAGATTTCATAGTGCCAATAAAATTGACAACTACAACAAAAGGGAGGGAAAAAGAGAAAAAAGAAAAGAAAAAATCCAAAAGAATCTACAGAACATGTCAAATTATAAGAATAATAAATGTTTTTCTTGAGTCACTGCTGTCAGAGTCCTTTCCCCTGGTTGGAGTCACAGTCCACCTCACCTCCCTAGGATGCCCCCAACACTCTGCTGACCTCTGGACCCACTGTGGGGGGGAGCTCAGATTCTAATCTGGTCCTACTCCTGTGTGTGTTTGCCTCCAAGATCCACAACTATCAGAACTAGTGTATTTTCTTTTGTAGGAGCTCTCAATGTCCTTTTATATGTTCCATAGACACNTCCCTAGGATGCCCCCAACACTCTGCTGACCTCTGGACCCACTGTGGGGGGGAGCTCAGATTCTAATCTGGTCCTACTCCTGTGTGTGTTTGCCTCCAAGATCCACAACTATCAGAACTAGTGTATTTTCTTTTGTAGGAGCTCTCAATGTCCTTTTATATGTTCCATAGACACAGAATCTGCCCAGTTGAGTGTGTGGATTTAATCTGTAGCTTGTACAGCTGGTGGGAAGATTTTGGGTCCTCTTCCTTAGCCACACTGCCCCTTGGTTTCAACTGTGGTTTTATTCCCACCTCTGCATGTGAATTGTCCACTGGGGTTTGCTCCTGCGGTTGCCCTCTGGGTCAGCTGCCCCTGGGTTTCAATTGTGGTTTAACTTTCACCTATGCAAGTGGGTCATCCACTGGGGTTTGCCCCTGTGAGGGACAGCTGTAGAGGTGGTGCAGCTGCTTGGGTTGCAGGGGTTCTGGCAGCACCAGGTACTCAGGGGGAGCTGGCGGCTTGGGCACCAGGAAATATAATGTTCCAGAAGGGTATGCCAACCAGCATTGGCCACCATGCTCCAGTATT
Organism: Oreotragus oreotragus; assembly: GCA_006410675.1. NCBI lineage: Eukaryota > Metazoa > Chordata > Mammalia > Artiodactyla > Bovidae > Oreotragus > Oreotragus oreotragus. Next base: position 24,423 of record SJYX01002811.1, on the reverse strand, counting down.
CTTGCCTGGAGACCGCCCTCCTTGACACAGAAGCCTGGCAGGCCACAGTCTACAGGGTTGCAAAGAATTGGACATGACTGAAGCAACCCTGAACGCACAGACACGAGATATTTTTTTTTGTCTGTGGTAGCTTTGCCCCACTGAGTTGAGCATGAAGGTAGTGCAACTGCTTGGCTAGTGGGTACCCTGGTGGCACCAAGTGTGCAGGGACTTGGACTGCCTCTGCCATAGGAGTTATGGCCCTATCACAGTGTTTTTTCGAGTCTCTTGTAGCTGGCAATCAGAAGGCCTCTTTGGCCAGCATTTCTCTGTAGCTCTGCCTATCCAGGCACTTAGAGGGCTCCCTTGCCTGGTGTCCTTCTGTTGTTCAGAGTGTCAGGCACATAGAGGGGCCCCCTTGGGTGGGGTCCTACTCTGTAGATCAGAATGTCAGGGACTTAAAGGGGCACCCTGGTTGGGGTCCTACTCTGTAGTTCAGCACATTGGTCACTTAAAGGAGTAGCCTGGGTGGGGTCTTACTGTGTAGTTCAGTGCACCAGGAATTTGATGGGCCAGCCTCTCTACTGTTCAGCTGCCAATGCTGGCATGTGGGGAGAGGGAGATGAAGGTGATGGCTCCACCCACTATGTGTGACTCAGCAATATCACCTTATTTCCATGACTGCCCAGCTTTCCTCCACAGGTATTTCCCACCACAATCTCCTGCCTCACATCCCCTCGATCCATCTCTGCCCAGTCAACAGTATCCTTGCCCTGGGATTGCTCAGGGCAATCCCAAAACTTCAGCTCCCAGCTTCGGCGCCTTCCAAGGGACCTGCATTCCTGTTCAGGGTGTTTATGGCTATGGCAAGGACTGCCTGATTCTAAGTGTATTTAGGCTGCCAGATATCAGCTATTTCACTCTCAGCCTTAAATGTTTCTTCTCTGACTCAGACAATTGGCCTAATGTGGGGATCAGACCCCTGCTTCAGTTCCCTTACCTGCCAAGGGCGGGGCCATTCCTACCAAGACTCCTGCTTTTCCCCCTATTTCCCTCATCCTACTGAGTTTTGTGTGGTTCTATATATTCTTTTCCGCTGGTCAGATACTCCTGTCTGCTCTCAGCTGGTGTTCTGGATGCACTTCTGTGTCTGAAGATGTATTCCTGATGTATCCGTGGAGAGAGTTGTACTCCATGTCCACCTACTCCTCCACCATCTTATTCCTGAGGCAGTCAAACTGAAAAAACTCTTTAAGATATGGGAATACCAGACTGCCTTACCTGTCTCCTGGGAAACCTGTATGCGGGTCAAGAAGCAACAGTTAGAACCCTGTATGGAACAACTGACTGGTTCAGGATTGAGAGAGGAGTTTGACAAGGCTGTTTATTGTAACCCCATTTATTTAATTTATCCACAGAGCAAATCATGCAAAGTGCCAGGCTGGATGAGTTACAAGCTGGAATCAAGATTGCTGGTGAAAATATCAACAACCTCAGATATGCAGCTGATACCACTCTAATAGCAGAAAGTGAAGAGGAATTAAAGAGCCTCTTGATGAGGCTAAAGGGAGGCGAGTGAAAAAGCACACTTAAAATGGAATATTTAAAAAACTAAGATCATGGCATCTGGTCCCATCATGTCATGACAAATAGAAGGGGAAAAGGCAGAAGCAGTGACACACTTCCTCTTCTTGGGCTCTAAAATCACTGCAGATGGTGACTACAGCCATGAAATTAGAAGATGATTGCTTCTTGGCAGGAAAGCTAGGACAACCCTAGACAGTGTTAAAAAGCAAAGACATCACTTTCCCAAAAAATGGTCCATATAGTCAAAGCTATGTTCTTTCCAATAGGCATGTACAGATGTGAGAGTGGGACAATAAAGAAGACAGAATACCGAAGAATTGATGCTTTCCAACTATGGTACTGGAGAAGACTCCTGAAAGTCCCTTGAAAAGCAAGGTGATCAAACCAGTCAATCTTAAGGGTCATCAACCCTGAATACTTTTTGGAAGGACTGATGCTGAAGCTGAAGCTCCAATATTTTGGCCACCTGATGTGAACAGCTGATTCGTTGGAAAAGACCGTGATGCTGGGAAAGACTGAAGGCAGAAGGAAAGAGGGCAAGAGGATGAGACATTTGGATGGCATCACTGATTCAGTGGACATGAACTTGGGCAAACTCCAGGAGGTGGTGAGGGACAGGGCAGCCTGGCTTGCTGCATTCCACAGGTCGCGAAGAGTTGGACATGACTTGGCAACTGACAAACAAGAACACTCAAATCCGAAGTTGTATTCTTGTCCAAGAAGAAATCTTTATGTATTCTGCATGTCTTCCACGAGGCTGCCATTATGGCTGCCTCTCTACTGAAGGGCAATTTTTTGGAAAAAGGCAATTAACTATGCTTCTCTATTGCTCCAAAGGGGAAGTGGGATGGTCACGGATTTTAGTGTGCTGGCACTCAAAGTTAAGAAAAATAAGGAATACTAGAAGTCCATTAAAACAGCATAAACCTTGGACTTCCCTGGTGGTTCAGTGGTTAAGATGTCGAGCTTACAATGCAGGGGCGTGGGTTCAATCCCTGGTNCACGGATTTTAGTGTGCTGGCACTCAAAGTTAAGAAAAATAAGGAATACTAGAAGTCCATTAAAACAGCATAAACCTGGGACTTCCCTGGTGGTTCAGTGGTTAAGATGTCGAGCTTACAATGCAGGGGCGTGGGTTCAATCCCTGGTCGGGGAACTAAGATCCCACATGTGGAGCCACACAACCAAAAAACAAACAAATAAGAACCTACAACTAAAATCAAATGATCAAGACTTGTATATCAGAAATGAAAGCAAAAAGATGCCACATAATGTATTTATCTAGGAAAGACACCAGCCATATAGTAAAAGTTTCCAGTATATGAATACATAATCACTGAATTCAGGAAACATATGATCATGTACAAAAATATAAGTAACATTTGCTTATTCAGAAAAATTTAGGAAATTGAAAAATTAAAACCTTAAGATTATCATCTTCATCTCAGAATGTATGTTTTTCTTACCTATTATAAGAATCCACAATCAGATTTTTTTTTTTTTTTAGCATTCTCAAAATGATTTTACTTTTCTTAAAAATAAGAAAATGTAGTTTTTGAATTAGGACTAATGAAGCTCAAAGAGCTCAACAGAAAAAAGAACTCATAAATTTGAGACCATTTTAGACAGTTATCAAGAAATTTGGCCAAAGTTTTTAAGATGACAAGAATAAGGAACATTCTAAGTTGTAAATCATTTGGGCTAAGAACAGAAGATCTCAAATGGTGCTGATGAGGATATTTGACAGATACTCTATAATTATAAAAACAATTTGCCAACTTTCATATTATTTGTATGAAACCTAGCGAAATGGCAGGGACCACCTGCCAGTGCAATTAGAGAGGCAGAAAAGAATTGCAAAAAATGAAACTCTGAGGCTAAAATGTGAAGGAAATTGTTATGCTTTTTCTTTACAGTACTTATTCTCAACATACACCATTTTAAAAGAACATTGAATGAGTTTATAAATATTTGCAAAATCATTTCTATTCATATTAGCTTATGTTACAATATTTTGAGCCATTTAACATAAAATAGTATTTTTAGGCAGCAGAATTAATCTATCTTCAGTTTTCTCTATTATTAGTTATTACATAACAGAGTAATGGGAACACTGCAAAATTTAATAGTGCTTCCAATCAAGAGCTTATACAGTTACTTTTGTTATTCACACAGAGCATCCAGTGAAGTTAAGTACACCATCTAGATATGTCAGCATGTGATTATTGATTATAATTGCTGTAACTCATTATTCACAATAATAAAGTATGTGAGGAGATTATTACTGACTAAATATTTTAAGAATACCAATAACATTAGCAGTGTTTGGTTTAAACATTGACAATATTTTAAAAGAAAAAACAGTACAGATAGCTTGACAGGAATGTGAAGTAAGCTTACCATGTGATTGAACTGCTAATTATGAAATGAACTCATAATTTAATAGTATTTTAGAGTAAATTTATTATTCTAATCTCTTTTCAGTGGCAATTATTTTTATCCCTATTTTTTGGTGTCAATTATTTTAAAACATATACTCTTATTTCTCAGATTATATGAGCTTCAAGCATTGTTCAGTTTTAGCTGAAATGAAATATATATAAATATGTAAATATAAATACATCCATTTAAGGGGAAAGTCCTAGGCTAAATTTTGCTCAATATTTCTAACTTTATAATTTATAAGAAATTAAATGATTGTATTATAAATCTTTGGGACACTTACAGAACTCATATAATATTTCCCCCAACACTCAAAGATAGTTTAATAATAATGATAAGTCACTTCAGTCATGTCCGACTCTGTGTGACCCCATAGACGGCAGCCCACCAGGCTCCCCCATCGCTGGGATTCTCCAGGCAAGAATACTGGAGTGGGTTGCCATTTCCTTCTCCAATGCATGAAAGAGAAAAGTGAAAGTGAAGTCGCTCAGTCTGTCTGACTGTTAGCGACCCCATGGACTGCAGCCCACCAGGCTACTCCGTCCATTGGATTTTCCAGGCGAGAGTACTGGGGTGGGGTGCCATTAATAATAATAGATCTTTAAAAAAAAATAATTGGCCAAATTTTGAGAATGGTGTAAAATAGAAATTCTCCAATATTTAGTAAGTCTCCATTAAATAATGTATTATTATTTCACTTTACACAAAATTAAAAGAATCCATCAGTAATTTGGTATAATCTAAAAACTTTCATCTATTTTTAAGTTTATATCTAATAAATACTATAATTAATGATTTTAAATAACATTAAAACTCATAGATTCATACCCAGTTTAAAAGTGAAAATGCCAAAAAGCACAAAAATTTATTAAATTTATCACATAAAAATTAATGAGAGCAACACAAGAATTATGAAGCTGGTAAAAAATACATACGTGTGTATATATGTTTGTGTATGTGTATAAATATTTTCTAGGAATGTCCTTAACACAGAAATCATGCTGAAGTTTAACCGAAGTTGACAAATGTTAGCTTCTGCAAGGCATTTAACTTTTTACAATGTTAAACAAGGAAAAATTTCATTTGTGAAATAAAAATACCAGTGTTTCTAGACAAAGGAAGGATTATTAAAATTATCTTTCCTTAGTTCTTGGTCTTGTAACCATTCAATCAGTATAATTTGTAAAGTTATTAAACAGCTCCATTGTGAAACAGTAGCCAGCTTTTAAAAAATCTTTATTTCTCAAATGCATTTTAGGAGAAAAAGGATTGATAGTGACTAAGTTTTTGAAGACAAAGCTTATCTTCCTTGTTCCCAAAATAGTTTGGGGAATTGGAATGAAATAGGTTTTACAAAGTAATTTAACTTTCTGAAATAATTAGTTCAAATTATACACAAGGAATCTGAACTACTTTAAATACCAGTACAGATTTGTATAAAGAATTCAGACTTTACACAGTAGCTACATGATTAAAAACTAATTATTATTACTAGAGTTAATAATAATGTTAGCTTCTGCAAGGCATTTAACTTTTTACAATGTTAAACAAGGAAAAATTTCATTTGTGAAATAAAAATACCAGTGTTTCTAGACAAAGGAAGGATTATTAAAATTATCTTTCCTTAGTTCTTGGTCTTGTAACCATTCAATCAGTATAATTTGTAAAGTTATTAAACAGCTCCATTGTGAAACAGTAGCCAGCTTTTAAAAAATCTTTATTTCTCAAATGCATTTTAGGAGAAAAAGGATTGATAGTGACTAAGTTTTTGAAGACAAAGCTTATCTTCCTTGTTCCCAAAATAGTTTGGGGAATTGGAATGAAATAGGTTTTACAAAGTAATTTAACTTTCTGAAATAATTAGTTCAAATTATACACAAGGAATCTGAACTACTTTAAATACCAGTACAGATTTGTATAAAGAATTCAGACTTTACACAGTAGCTACATGATTAAAAACTAATTATTATTACTAGAGTTAATAAAATCAGTATGAATATTATTTTCAATAATCTTTCACAACACTGTCAATATTTCTTGAGAAAAATTAAATACTTAGTACCATGGAGGCTCAAATCTTAGTTGGTTCTTAAATTATATTGTCATAAAAGATGTAAAAGGGACACAAAGTTTATAAATTTGATAGAGTATCTCTGAAATCTGCTCCAAACACAAATAAAAGCCCTCATTCAAAGTTTTCTCTTTCACTGAAAAAGTTTTAGAATGTAGTTTTACCATCACAACACAAATATTTAAAGAGTGCAAAGATTCAAATATGACTAAACTGAATAGCACCTTTATTTGTAATTTCCCCAAACTGGGAACAACTCAAACGTTCCTCAAGTGGTAAACATAGAAAGGCATGCTATACAAGGAAATGTTACTTGAAAAACAAGCAGGGACCAACAACTGAGACATGTTCCCTGCTTATTTAATTTATATGAGGAGTACATCATGAGAAACGCTGGGCTGGAAGAAGCACAAGCTGGAATCAAGATTGCCAGGAAAAATATCAACAACCTCAGATATGCAGATGACACCACCCTTATGGCAGAAAGTGAAGAGGAACTAAAAAGCCTCTTGATATAAGAGAAACAGGAGAGTGAAAAAGTTGGCTTAAAGCTCAACATTCAGAAAACAAAGATCATGGCATCCAGTCCCATCACTTCAAGGGAAACAGATGGGGAAACAGTGGAAACAGCGGCAGACTTTATTTTTTTGGGCTCCAAAATCACTGCAGATGGTGACTGCTGCCAAGAAATTAAAAGACGCTTACTCCCTGGAAGAAAAGTTATGACCAACTAGATAGCATGTATGCCAAAACCAATAGAGTACTGTAAAGTAAAATAAAGTAAAATGGAAGTTCAAAAAAAATAAAAATAAATAAAATTAAAAGATCCTCCATGCAAAAAAAAAAAAATTTTTAAAATAGCAACTAAGAGGTGGGGGGGGAAGTGAAACATAATCTGTCACAAATGACTCAAACTGTTTTTCTGTGAATCAAATACTAAACTGAAGAGTATGGGGAAGAAAGTAGCTAACCTATGTAATGGAAAAAAAAAATGTTTTGATTGGATATTGTAAAAACAAAAACAAAAATAACTGCATGGGTATTCTTCTGGGCAAATTTGTTTCAAACAGGGGTATGGTTTAGGAATCTGTGAAGCTACTTTATTTATAAAACATGTTGGAAATTGTAAGTAAATGCAAGACAGACAAGAATGCACACATCTCTCACTGCAGGAAAAAGAAGTTATAAGAAAAAGGGCAAAGACTGGATTGAACACTGGAATGCTGAATTTAAGGTGGAGGTGTCAATACTGATTCCTGAAAATATTATTAAAATATATATCCAGACAAACAAATAAACAAATTTGTTTATTTTACACTCACACTTGGTCTGTGTGAGTGTATGTATAAGTGTATGTATGTCTAGGTTCTTGTATGCACATACACATGTATTTCCTAGCTCAATTCACTAAGAAAAGTAAGAATCAGTGACACTGCAATAGCAACAAACCTATCTGTTCCCAAATCTCAGTGTCTAAATATCATACTGCAATTAAAAAAAAAAATCCAGAAGTAGAGCAAGGGAAGTATAAGATGAACATGGAGCCTCTTGTGTTGCTCAGTTCAGTCGCTCAGTCGTGTCCGACTCTTTGCGACTCAGTGAATCGCAGCACGCCAGGCCTCCCTGTCCATCACAAACTCCCAGAGTTCACTCACTCACGTCCATCGAGTCAGTGAGGCCATCCAGCCATCTCATCCTCGGTCGTCCCCTTCTCCTCCTGCCCCCAATCCCTCCCAGCATCAGAGTCTTTTCCAATGAGTCAACTCTTCGCATGAGGTGGCCAAAGTACTGGAGTTTCAGCTTCAGCATCGGCCCTTCCAAAGAAATCCCAGGGCTGATCTCCTTCAGAATGGACTGGTTGGATCTCCTTGCAGTCCAAGGGACTCTCAAGAGTCTTCTCCAACGCTACAGTTCAAAAGCATCAATTCTTCTAGAAAGTGCTAAAAAAATAAGTTTGTTTTGGGGGCGGGTGGTGGGTTGGTAATGGTAAATTGAAAGAGCACAGATATCCTATGCCAATTATATCTCAGTAAAAGTAAGGAAAAAGAGTTCCAAATGCCCGAAGTTGGAATGGCTTGAGCCACAAAATGAGTAACAACAGTACTGGATTATAATCTAAAATAAATGCATGCTGTTTTATGTGCTTAGTTGCTTAGTCGTGTCCTACTCTTTAAGACCACTATGGACTAGAGCCTGCCAGGCTCCTCAGTCCATGGGATTTCACAAACAAGAATACTAGAGTGGGCTGCCATTTCTTGCTGCAGGTGATCTTCCCAACCCAGGTATCAAACACTACTCTTCTGCATTGCAGGTGCATTCTTTACTGTCTGAGCCATCAGAGATAAATATCTACAAATCTATACCAATTCAAATCAATGCTGAAGTCAAATAACTAAGGGATAAGTAATAAATGGATTATAAACTGATAATCCTAATAAATGAATTCTAATGATTAAATGGAGAAGAAAAGAGAGATATAGAAAATTGCCATAAGAACACTACTATGGATACTAAAATGGTGAGATTTTAAATAGAAACAGGACATTTGCATAATTTCAAAGTATCTCCCTCAAAACATTTAGTTATTACAAAAGGAAATGTGGTAAGCTGACACTCACAGAATGCTGAAATATGCCACTTTATTCACATGGTGATGGCTAATAATATCAGTAATGAATGTTGACATCATTATACTCCCTAATATGAGAAATAAGAAGGGCCTATCACTTCTCTGGTATCCTTCCCAACAATGCATAACCTTTATTTAATCAGGCTTCTCTGGTAGCTCAGACGGGAAAGGATCTGCCTGCAATTCAGGAGATGCAGGTTCGATCCCTGAATTGGGAAGATCCCCTGAAGAAGGGAATGACTGCCCACTCCAGTATTCTTGCTTGGAGAATTCCAAGGACAAAGAAGCCTGGTGGGCAACAGTCCATGGGGTCACAAAGAGTTGGACACAACTGAGTGACTAACACTTTCACTTTAATAATAAAAAATTCATGAAAAAACAAATTGAGATACACTCTACACAGTATCTCATCATTTACTTTCAAGATGAAAAAAAAAAAAGTAAAGACAAAAATGTCATGTGAACAAGCTTGTAAAAGCCAAAACTTCTGCACTTTGATCAATATTATTATCCCAAATTAATTATTTGATTATGATAAAGCTTCTATCGTTATGTAAAAAGCTACCATAAGGGTAGGCTGGATGAAGGGTAAACAGAAATCTCTACATTTTTGTGATTCTTCTATAAGTTTAAAATTAGATCAAAATAAAAAGTTGAAAAATCCTATCCATGCCCAAATGAAGGTATATGTTTTTGTCTGTCATATTAACTACAATCTACTTTTAATAAAGTATTTCAGGTTCTCATTTTCATTTGTGCTCTGCCATTTTTGAATAACAATTTTAAAAGATACAGAAATAATTAGAATGGAAAATGTTCCCTTTTCCACTGTAGTTACAATCTTTGTCAGGATAATATATTACTGTATTTCCACATTCCTCCCTCATTGATAATGTTGTCATGAACAGAGAACATCTGAAGTCTAACATTTCAAATTCCCTAAATGCTCCATATTTGAAATATTAAAGATTGAGGATTGTGCTTCTTTGACCTTCCCTTTATTCAAGACGTTGTTAGGATGACATTTGCATTCCCATTGATTACATTCAATAAAATCTGACATTTTTAAAGGAGGAGACAATAAAAAAGCAGCTTGCCTATTAATTATGGCTGTTGCCAAATTATATTATGAACCTCCTTGGTTTTCCAACAATTGTTCTGAACCTGCAGCTGTAACAACATTAAAGACTTTCGGTGAATAGTTTTAATAAGCACTTAATTTTTAAATCTCAGAACTGTGGTACTTTTGTTTGTACATGCATTTTAGGCTAGTTACTTATTATAAATTATTAAAGTATTGATTTGGTCTGGAGATCATCAGCAGTGTATGCCAGAATGTTTATGTCACAGAAGTTGCTTAGTCACACAGTTTATATTTAACCAGCTCTCCAAATATTTGTTAGAAAAGGACACAAGCAAGTAAAGACAGATCATATTTATAACAAAATCAGTTGAAATCGATCATATTTAGGAAAACACTGTTTGAAGTGCTTTGGGCTCATTTTGCATTACAGATATTCTATACTGGATCGCTGAGTCAATTCCAGTAAGAAGCAATTCAATATCTATTTTTAAAATTTAGACTTTACTTTTTAGAGAAGTTGTTTATAGCTGCACTGAGGGGAGAGTAATTGCTTACATATACCCCTTGCCCCACACGTCACTGTACTTGCTTTAATAACCATCGGGATAATCTGTGGGATTGTCACTATTAATGGTCTATATTCTTGTTCTTCTTCACTGTCATTTCAGTTGTTTATGGCAGGTCCTAATGGAACAGTTCAGCATTTGGGTTCACATACTTGCCAGTCAAGACTACTGACACTCATTGCTTTCTGGAAATACTCCATAGGTACACAGAGGTCAACAAAATACCAGGCTGCCCTCTGGATGTAGTGTTAGCTTGGATCATAAATGTGTCTTCAGCATGTTGTGTTAACATGCTCTCTTGGCAGGCTAAATGGTGTCTCATGAGAAAACATGCCAGTTGTACTTTTGGATCACAAGGTTTCCCAAGAGCTGTTCTTCCTTACCACTGTTATCCTACCTCACTCAGGAAGTCTCCAACAGCATTAGTAAATCCCTGCCTTTAAGCAAGTTATATAGCAAGGTTTTAATTTTCCTTCATCAGAAAGCATGTTTCACTCTACTATCAGTTACATATAAAATACTTTTGGTTTATGAAATCTTTCTTAATCCATTAGCGAGAACTGCTTATATCACCAACTTTGAAACTGGGTTTTGTTCTGTCTAATCCTCAGCTAAACTATTCTATGGTATTGCTCCTAAGGTATCCATTTTGTCTGACCAAGTGGCCTGTAGGGACCTTAAATTGATGAGAACTCCATCATGCAAGCTGAAACCCTGGGTAACAGTCCACAGAGTCACAAGTAAATGTACATTTCTTAAATGACTTTCCCAATAGCCCTTGTAATAAACAGTCTTCCCCACCTCCCAGGCCTTCTCATTATACACCACTTAGATAAGACCCCTGCAGGAGACTACCAAGACCACATTCCTTTTGGTTTGAATTGACCAATCCAGTCTTAGCCCAGGAACCCAAACACACTTCACTTGTGGACCTAATAAAAGCATGTGCCCCAGGTCACTCTCTCTCTCTCTCTGCTTGTTCCCTTGCCTACCTTGACCTCACTGTGTAACCTCTGGAGGGTCACCCCTTGAGGTGTGGCATGTGCTTCCTTTAGGACTTGTAGTAAGGTTCTCTATTTCAATTTCTCTTGTTGTCTTTTGTTGAACTGTGGCTTACTATTGAGCGCATTGTCCCTCACTTTACAAATGTTGTTTTTCAAAATCATACCATGTTTCCATTATCAAAATGTTAACTTGCTGACTTTTATGAATGTATCCTATATGTATGAAAGACTGCATTTTAATATGTCCTACAATTGAGGCTAATTCAATCGGTTCATTTTTCCCATTAAAATAAAAAACAGTTGTAAGTTTGAAGATAATTATTTATATGCTATCTTTTAAGCTCAACTCCAAGTTTATCATAGTGCTCTGACCTACAGTACCTTCCATTCAATTACAGAATTCAATCTTAGCTTGATGACTATATATGTGAATAGATTTCTTCTTCTCTTCCTCTTTTTTTTTTTTCTGCTTTTGATGACAGCAATTGCCTAAATATTTTTAATTGCAGGTCAAAATCTCTCTGACAGTTTATTTGAATATTTCTTGATTAATTTTTCTACTGAAGAGGACACCAGTAAATTCTTAATTAAAGGGGAACAGAACCTTAGTACCTTATATTTTAGTATTTAAGAGATAATGTTATCAATAAAGAATATCAGCAGTATATCAGTAGTAATATTATCATAAATAAAAATATGACATCAAAATAGCTCAATTTTATGGGATTTGAGTGAGTTTCACTTTCACTCACATTCTCTCATTTCATCATGATAACAAAATCAGGTTTATAAGGGAAAAGTCCTACTATATCCTTTTACAGATTATTAAAGTGAGACAGAATGGTTATTTGACTCAACTAAAATCTACCATTTAGTAGGAAACAGAGTCTGTCTTGCATAGGGGTCCTGGTGTTTGTTCTTCCCATCTCACTGTGTGCACTGGAGAACTATTTTTTGTCTGACAACTCGTTCACCTATTTTTCTTCAGGTATTTCTGCCAGCTGTTTTAGTGAACAGCTCCTATTGCTAACTTCAACAGTTTAGTCATCAGCATCAGCTGCTTCTTCTATATTCAGACAAGCAAATGCAGAAATATAAGGTAAAAGTGTGACAATGATTGAGTTAGCACACATGACACCTTCTTACTGGCCACTACCAATTTGTCCATTGGTGAACATGACATAAAAGGAGTGAATCAAAGTCCTTCCTCATCCTTGGTCACACTGCCACTGGAGAAAGGGTCACTCATTTATGAGTGGCTGCTTTGGGATACGAGAAGTGAAAATTCTCTTCAGCCAATTTTTCCATCATGAAGCCACTGACCACTAAGAGAAAATAAAGCTGACAGTCATGGAGAACAGGGACAAAAGACAGAAAAACAGGTGACTGGTATACCAAATCAACCCTTAGTTATGTCATGGACCTTTCTGCTGTTTTATAATTCAAAAATTATAAACTTGAGATAACTTGTGGATAACTTGAGATTCCTCAGAAAGCTAACAATAAATTTACCTTTTGGCTACAGCTTGTTCCAGTTAGATTCCTGAGTCTTTAAACAAAAAGTACCCTGACCAATCTGCTGTGTAAAGAGCAAATTATTAGCTTTTAGAGCATCACTTTTATTTCTTCTCTTATCTTCCAGCCAGCAAATTTGGAAAACTCAGCAGTGGCCACAGGACTGGAAAAGGTCAGTTTTCATTCCAATCCCAAAGAAAGGCAATGCCAAAGAATGCTCAAACTACCGCACAATTGCACTCATCTCACAGCTAGTAAAGTAATGCTCAAAATTCTCCAAGCCAGGCTTCAGCAATACATGAACTGTGAACTTCCTAATGTTCAAGCTGGTTTTAGAAAAGGCAGAGGAACCATAGATCAAATTGCCTACATTCACTGGGTAATCGAAAAAGCAAGAGAGTTCCAGAAAAACATCTACTTCTGCTTTATTGACTATGCCAAAGCCTTTGACTGTGTGGATCACAATAAACTGTGGAAACTTCTGAAAGAGATGGGAATACCGGACGACCTGACCTGCCTCTTGAGAAACCTATATGCAGGTCAGGAAGCAACAGTTAGAACTGGAACAACAGACTGGTTCCACATAGGAAAAGGAGTACATCAAGGCTGTATACTATCACCCTGCTTATTTAACTTATATGCAGAGTACATCATGAGAAACGCTGGGCTGGATGAAGCACAAGCTGGAATCAAGATAGCCAGGAGAAATATCAATAACCTCAGATATGCTGATGACACCACCCTTATGGCAGAAAGTGGAGAGGAACTAAAAAGCCTCTTGATGAAAGTGAAAGAGGAGAGTGAAAAACTTGGCTTAAGCTCAACATTCATAAAACGAAGATCATGGCATCTGGTACCACCACTTCATGGGAAATAGACGGGGAAACAGTGGAAACAATGTCAGACTTTATTTTTGGGGGCTCCAAAATCACTGCAGATGGTGATTGCAGCCATGAAATTAAAAGACGCTTACTCCTTTGAAGATAAGTTATGACCAACCTAGATAGCATATTGAAAAGCAGAGACATTACTTTGCCATCAAAGGTCCATCTAGTCAAGGCTATGGTTTTTCCAGTGGTCATGTATGGATGTGAGCGTTGGACTGTGAAGAAAGCTGAGCGCCGAAGAATTGATGCTTTCAAACTGTGGTGTTGGAGAAGACTCTTGAGAGTCCCTTGGACTGCAAGGAGATCCAACCAGTCCATTCTGAAGGAGATCAGCCCTGGGTGTACTTTGGAAGGAATGATACTAAAACTGAAACTCCAATATTTTGGCCACCTCATGTGAAGAGTTTACTCACCGGAAAAGACTCTGATGCTGGGAGGGATTGGGGGCAGGAGGAAAGGGGGACGACAGAGGATGAGATGGCTGGAAGGCATCACAGACTCGATGGACGTGAGTCTGAGTGAACTCTGGGAGTTGGTGATGGATAGGGTGGCTTTGCATGCTGTGATTCATGGGGTCGCAAAGAGGTGGACATGACTGAGCGACTGAACTGAACTGAATCTTGAGCTAACAATGTGCATCCTTTACTTATCAGAATCTAATTACATTTAAGACACTACCTCTTTATACTTTCAACTTAGTATTATTTCACACTTGACAGTATCAAACTTATTACTTGCCTGCCTCCCCCCACCCCCGTTATGGGATGATTATCATAACTTTTATTTTCACACACATTATTAATCCCATACATAGTTTGATTCTGCCAGAGTTGGTAGCAGTTTCCTTACACAGCTCAAAGTTCTGCCAATGGGTGACTTTACTATCCCTATTTCCACTTACTGTGATGGGAAGAACAATTGAATTGCATAGAATGATCTGTTACTAATTGATTTGAGGTTGACAGGCATTTTTATTTGCAGCCCTTTAGGTTTCCAGTATCATTACAGCTGAACTAAAACAAAGCTACTGGAACAAGACTTGGGAGCCCCATCTGCTTGTTTAATGAATAGTAGAGCCACAGTCCCTGATTCTCTTCTCTATACGAATCTAAAATATTCTCAGCATTGACAGAAGGGGAAAAAAAAAAAAAAGAATGGGGTAGTTCTCTAGCTAAGATGACAGAAGCAGAGATTGTTCTGTTTACAGTTAATTGTGGAATGTACTTGGTTACCCTAAAATCTTGGTGATAGTGTAAAGTTTAGTTGCTCAGTCATGTCTGACTCTTGGTGACCCTATGGACTGTAGCCCACCAGGTTTCTTCATTCAGTGGGATTTTCCAGGCACGGACACTGGAGTGGATTGCCATTTCCTCCTCCAGTAATCTACAGAATCTGGAGCCAAGTTAATCATAGCCCCATATGTCGGGTCTTTTAGGACATACTGAGATCTTCAAGGACTTGAAATGTAAATATACACAATGTTAGGCTCCTCCAGTTTTCCTGGAAACTCGGAGGCTTAAAGAAGGAGCTTATTCCCAGCCTGTAACCATTTACCTTCTTGGAAGTAGATAACTTCTACTATCCTGTCTTTCATTTTCTTTTTAGAGCACTTATTACAGGTTGGGCTTCTCTGGTGGTTCAGATGGCAAAGAATCTGCCTGTAATGTGGAAGACCTGGGTTCAATCACTGGGTTGCAAAAGTTCCCTGGAGAAGAAAATGGCTACCCACTCCAGTATCCTGGCCTGGAGAATTCCATTGACAGCGGAGCCTGGTAGGCTACAGTCCACGAAGTCACAAAGAGTCAGACATGACTGAGTGACTTTCACTTTATTACAGGTTAAGATAACTCTATTATTCTTTTGTATTAATTAGCTAGAGAAATGATTAATGATATAATTCTCCTGGAATATCAAGAGCCTTAGCAAGATTGGACTTTTTAAGGAACACTAAAGTATCCAGGAGGGCTTCCCAGGTGCTACAGTGGTAAAGAATCTGCTTGCCAATACAGGAGACGTGGGTTCTATCCCTGGGTTGGGAAGATTTCCTGGAGGATGAAATGGAAACCACTTCAGTATTCTTGCCTGAAAAACCCCATGGACAAAAGAGCCTTGTGGGCTACAGTCCATAGGGTTGCAGAGTTGGACACAACTGAGCATGCACATGTACCATGCAATAAATCCAGCAAAGTTTTACCTTCCTACAAAGGGAAAAATCAACTTCCTTGTGGGAGACCAGAAAATAAGAAAGGAAAGAAGGGGATGAAAAAGGGACAAGTGAAAGAAAGGGAGAGAGACAAATACTATCCTGTTCCTGGCTTGCTAGATAAATCTTTAATTAGTCATAAAAGTGAGGGTTATGAAAACCTAATTCTAACAGTACAGAATGGAAAAGGAAGCCTGAAGACATGCTCATAATTGCAGAGAGGTGGGAATCACGAACTTAGCCAGAAGCTGCTCTGTCATACCCAAAAATCTGATGGATGAATACAAGTTACAGAGACAAAGAAGATAAGCAGAAATTATGTTTTCTTTATTTTTCTCAGTCTAGAGATATTTTCAAATGTTTGTGACTGATTGGATCAGAAATTAATCACAAGTCACTATGTCACAGAAATATCTGCTTATTATTGATGATATTAATATACATGCTTACAATAAAACTACATTTTAAAACTACTTGCATTTTCAGTGTAGCAAGAAGCGTATTGTACAATTATCCGGTAAGGGAAAAAGCATATTCAGATTTATTAAGATGTTTTAGGACAACACTATCTTATTTTTATTTGACATAGAGAGACTAATATACAGGCAGATAAGTTTTGGATTGAGCTCATTTAAAAAAAAAAAAAAAAAACATTCATCATAGCCCACCATATTTTTTCAAGGGTTAAAATAAGATAGTGAGTTAGTTTTAATTGGGATTTTTATAGTATTTAAATGTCAATTTTAAGACCTATGAATGCATTTTAGCCCTTTTATTTTTATTGTTCTCCTGACTTAAATGTTTTTGAAAGTAACTAGAACACACAAGGGTTGAACTCTAAATGTAGACTAATATTTTAATAAAAAAGTATATTTACTTAAAAGAAGATTGAGCTAAATAAAAGCAGATGGTTAATGACTGAATAGATTATTTTTATAGAAAGTATTTCTCTTTATCCATGAACATTAATTTTAACATGTATTCTGACTCAGTTGAATATAAGTAGACAATGAAAAAAATGCTACTTGGACAATTATTACAAAATAGAAAATATTTATGGCTCAAAATTTAGCAAGGAAGAAGAAAGAAATCCAAATAAAAACAGGTTGATCAAGGAACTTTTTGTAAAAATCACAATGAAATGTGACAAGAACTATATTCTACTGCTACTCAAGTAACAAGAATCAGATTCTAATAATATTTGTAATGGGTTCAGAGTTGTGGCTCAGGGCTGGGTTCTACATGGACAGGGTGAAATCGTTGAAGGCTTTCCTGAAAGTAGCTGCTGTGGGTTAACAGCAGAGATACTAAAGTGAAGAGCAGTATTGGGACATGAATTCTGGTCCTTCCAGATTGCAGAATCTTCACTAAAACCTCCTTAACTCCTTTGAAAACCAATTAATAGAAAATCCTTACTACAGAAGGATTTCCTAGAACACATTCTACTAGATTTTAACAAAGCTTATAATAGGGATTAATAAGGTATTATGAAAGTTAAGACTTTGGAGAATGAGTTCTGAGCAGCTTAGGGAATACCTTGAACTTTACACAGATTCATATTAAAAAGTATAAATCTATGGTTACACAAATTCAAAGTGATTAGCTAGCCATCTGAATAAGAATCAGGATGCTCAAAAGAGAACAGAATCCAGAGTCTCTACAATGGCCAGTGTTCAATACAAATAAGCATATATAGAAAGAAAATTTGATCCAGTCAATTACATATAAGTAGTTAATAGAAAATGAAGATGATTTGACCCCAAAGTTGAACTTACTAGACAACAAACAGCCACATATTCCCAATTTTTTCTTTCCTCATTTTAAAATCCATAGTCAATTATTATAATCCTCCCTTGTACATTACCTTAAGTCCCTTGCCCTTCTTGGCTTCGTCAAGAAAACTCTGCCATTTGTTTTGCTTTGTTTTAATGCAATTGCCTCTTACCCCAAGCCTGTTTCCATGAAACAATATGACTAGAGAAAAATATAGAACTGTGATTATTACGTCCATGAAACTATTGAAGCTGCTAACATTACATTTCTCTGGTCAGTCACTTTCCTCCTTTTCTGGGTGACTACTTCTTACCTTCCCTCTCTTCAGGCATTCAACTTTTATTCTGCACTTTATTATTTTAACCAATAAAATAAAAATAGAGGAGAACACCCATACCCTTTCACATCACATTTACTTATGAACTGATAACTGCTTTTAAGCACTTGTACTCTGTTGCCTTCAGTAACTAAGGCTGCAGGGCCTTTGCACCGGGTGAGTGCCTCCACTTAAGAACCAGATCCCATTCACTCAACCTACTTAAGAACAAAATTCCAGAATTCTCTCACAGAATCACGGTTTCTCTGTCCATTAGGCTTTCCCATCAGTCCTGAATCACACTCCACTCTGTCTTGACAAAGCACCCCCATTACTTCATGTCTCCTCCAGCAACTACTCCATTCTTCTGTTCTCCTTTACAAAAAATTCTCAAGATAACTACATGTGCTGACTGTATTCAAATTCTTTCTTATTCCCTCATAAACCTCCCTTTATGAGGCTTTTACAGGCGTCAAAACATAGATTCTGTTAATGAGTGCTTGCCAAAGACTTCTAAATGCCAAGTCTAAAGATGACTTCTCATTCTTCATCTTGTGGGAACCATCACCAGTATTTGAAACAAGAATACACGGCCAGGACTCCTTGGACACGGAAGCACTGCTTTCACTTGATTTCTAAGAGATAATATGCACCAGTTTTCCTCCTTCTACTGTCTTCCCTTTTAGTGGTGAAGAATCCTAGGGCTCCCTATTTGAATATCTACTTCATTTAACATGCTCTCCCTTTTCTATACCATCTAGACCATGGCTTAAATGCTTGTATGTTTCTACTTATACTCGTGGTGAACAATCTCCTTGAAAACTCCATTTGGGAGTTTAGTAAGCCTCTCTAATACAATTCAAAGCTGGAAATCACCTCTCACTCCTACAATATGCCCCACCTGCAATCTCCCTTAATGCCACCATGTCAACTCTACCTAAAGCCAAAAACTGTGGTAATGTCCTGGTCGACCCTTTCATCTCCCTGATCGAATCTATCAGCAAATAAAATTATTCTGCTTTCAAAATATTTGTGCCAGAATTCACAAATTTCTCATCACCTCCACTGCTACAACTAAGGCTTCAGCCTCAATGCTTCACTTAATTATTGCTGTATTTCTTAAGCGGCTATGCTGTCTCTAAGCTTGATACATCTTCCTTTTGAAATCAACAGAGTAACAGCCACAATGAACCTATATAACACAGACCATGCCTAAGCCCTGTTCAAAACCCTCTATTTCTCTCCATTTCACTTAGAGTAAAACCCAGTGGCCTTACAATGACCTTCCCAGAAGCAGAGGCTGCCTTAGAAGTAGAGACTGACTTAGTAGTCCACTACCCTCACTCACTAAAGATCCACTCCAGCAATTCTGCCTTCCCTGGGGTTCTCTGGATGGCCCAGACACACTCCCACTCAGGGTTTCTGCCCCTGCTGTTTTCTCAGACTGGTACCTGATATTCTCCTTCACTCCCTTTTAATGCTGGTATAGATAACACCTCTTTGGTGAGTAATTTTATTAAAACTTTGTGCATTCTTACCCTTTCACTCCTTATTTTTACTTCTCTACTAGCAATTATCACCTCTTGATAAACCACAGTTGTTCCTACATATCAGTGGGGTATTGGTTCCACGACCCAACAGAAATTCCAAAATCCACAAACCAATCCCATGGTTGTCCTATCATATCCTTAGGATCCAAATCTACAGATTCATCAAACCACAACCAGAAAGTTAGTGCAAAATCTGGCTGGCTGAATCTGTGGTTGAGGAACCTGAGGTTATAGAAGGCTGACTAGATACAATTTATTTTATTGTCTCTATCAAAAATACACGTGTTATAAACAAGGTTGTTTTTCTCATTGTTCTTTGCTGCATTCCACATTTTTCAGTTCCTGGCATATTGCAGGTGCTCAATATTTACTTTATAATAAATATTCTGAAAGTTGCATTTCTCTTACATGTGATGTTTTTGAAAAAAAATTTTTTTTTTACAGGGTTTGTTTTCCTTTTTCTGGGGTAATGTTTTCCTCTGAGGTTTGCTTATTACTTCTAAAACTTTACCATAACAGTTCATGAAAAATTATTTACTTTCCTGAATTTTTCTCTGGGTGGGAGAAGGGAGGAGGGCCCCACAGCAGCCAACAGTAAGCATCAAAGTACATCTTTTCTTCCCAGGGGACCATTTCATCTCCGGTTTCAGCAGTTCCTCCTTCAAGGTGAGTAGATCACCCAGAATGAGAGCTGAGCTATTCAAATTAATGTCTTATAACTCACAGGTTGTCTTTCTGAAATCACTTGCCACTTTAACCCTTTTCTTCCTCATTGCACATTTTTAGACTGTATCTGGTCTAAAATACATCACATAAGCAGCTTATTTTTATAGAAATTAAGAAAATATCTATTACATTGTTCCTTCAACTCTATACTACCTGTTTTCCTGAAATCTGAAATCCCATCTATATTTGACCCTTCTTCTCTCATACATTTGAAAATGTTTATCTGAAAGTCCATCACTATAGTGTGGTTCTCAACAGGGACAGAAACAATTTTGCCCTTAAGGGGAAACTGGCAGTAGTTGGAGACATTTTTGGTTGTCACATCTGGTATACACTGCTATTATTTAGTGGTTTCAGGTCAGGGGTGTTGCTAGACATCTTTCCATAAGTGAAATGGCCTTTCACAACAAAGAATTTCTGGCCCCAATATCCACAGTGTCATGTTTTAAAAAACCTCTATACAGTGAGCATCTAAAAAACTGAAAACCATCCAAAGTCATTTTAGTGATAATCCATTTTTAAAACATATGATATATGTCACTTAATAATTAAAGAAGAATTCACTGAGCTAAAAAGTTTCTGTCTCTAATGTTATCATGTTCTAAGTCAAATACTTTGAAAAAAATAGTACAAGTTATAATAGAGAAGTTCAATAAAATCATGCTCTTGGCAGGAATTCTATTTTAGTTCAGAGTCATTCATGTGATTTGTTAGATAAGAACTGTTTTAAAGCAATGAATTACAATTGCTCAAATGTATTCATCTTATCATAAAGTATCTTCAGCTGAACACTGTGCCCTTTTAAAACTTTTTAGACCCAGGCATTCTAATTCCTAAAATATCATTAACTTGAAGCAAGTCAGACCATAAATACCTACATAACTGGTCTACACATTTTTCATTTTTCTACGTGTGCCTCTTCAACTCGACTCCAGTTCTGTTCCCCTGTTCAGATTCTTTATTGCCTACAAAATATCTTGTTTAGTATTCTTTGTTTTGGATATTACAGGATAAGGTAACATGCGATATGCAATCATTCATTATTTATTTCTTTTTCTACTTAAATTTATTATTCCAAAATTTATGTTTTGTTAATTTCCACATTTCCAGCATAATAATAATGATGATATTTTAGAAAGCATTTCTGTGCCAGACAATGCCTTTATATGCCTTCCATAAACTGCCTATTTTACTTACTATGAGATAGATATAATGAACAGTCCTCTATGCATAATTTGAGATAAACATATGAAAAAACTGAGAATGTTGTCTTACTCTGCCCATTTTTAGGCAGTCAATGCCTAAACTGGATTTTTGAACCCACATCTAGTTGGACTCAGTATACTTTATATAAATATAAGTACCTAATTTTTCTCTCAGCATTAAAAAATCAGAGAATACAAAAATGAATTCAGTATAGTGAAGTGAGTGAAATCACTCAGTCGTGTTCGACTCTTTGCGACCCCGTGGACTGTAACCTACTAGACTCCTCCGTCCATGAGATTCTCCAGGCAAGAANATTTTTGAACCCACATCTAGTTGGACTCAGTATACTTTATATAAATATAAGTACCTAATTTTTCTCTCAGCATTAAAAAATCAGAGAATACAAAAATGAATTCAGTATAGTGAAGTGAGTGAAATCACTCAGTCGTGTTCGACTCTTTGCGACCCCGTGGACTGTAACCTACTAGACTCCTCCGTCCATGAGATTCTCCAGGCAAGAATACTGGAGTGGGTTGCCATTAAAATATGCTTACTAAAAATCATGTATCTTTCTCTTTTATTTTAACAAAATTTTATTAGGTGCTAATAAAAAAAATGCAACTTTGCTTATCATCCCTGTACGAGTTCAAATATATCATATAACAACCCTTGGTTCCACTGGTAAATATATCATGAGATGACCTATACAAAAGATCTCCATATTTCTGAAAATAACCAGTTATGAGTATTGGTTTCTCTGTTTCTTCTTGTGGATTTAGAGTCCAAGTCACTGCAGATCAATGGAACAAAAGAGAAAGCACAGAAATAAACTTTCCCTGGTGGCTCAGATGGTAAAGCGTCTGTCTACAATGCAGGAGACCTGGGTTCAAGCCCTAGGTTGGGAAGATCCCCTGGAGAAGGAAATGGCAGTCCACTCCAATACTGTTGCCTAGAAAATCCCATGGACAGAGGAGCCTGGTACGCTACAGTCTATGGGGTTGCAAAGAGTCGAACACAACTGAGCGACTTCATTCATTCACTCACTCAATCTATGACAAAGGAAGCAAGAATATACAATGGAAAAAAGACAGTCTCTTCAGTAAGTGGTGCAGGGAAACTAGATAGCTACGTATAAAGCAATGAAAGTTTCTAGCACTGGAAACAAAAATGAATTCAAAATGTATTATAGACCCAAATATAAAACTGTATATACAAAACTCTTAAAGGAAAACATAGGCAGAACACTCTTTCACATAACTGTAGCACTATTTTTTGGCTCCACCTCCTAGATTAACATTTAAAAAATAAACAAATAGGACCTAATTAAATTTAAATTAAAAAGATTTTGCACAGCAAAGGAAACCATAAATTAAATAAAAAGACAGCCCACAGAATAGGAGAAAATATTTGCAAAAGATGATTGATGAGATTAATCTACAAAATATACAAACTGCTTATACAGCTCAATAAAAAAAGAAAAAACTAACCCAATCAAAAAATGGCCAGAAGTTCTAAATAAACATTTTTTTTTCAAAGAAGACATACAAATGGCCAATGACACATGAAAAGAGGCCCATTATCACTAATTATTAGAGAAATGTAAACCAAAACTACAATGAGGTATCACTTAACACCAGTTCCAAATGGCTATCATCAAAAAAACCTACAAATAATAAATGCTGGAGAGGTTTGGAGAGAGGCAACCGACCTATATTGTTAGTGGAAATGTAAATTGGTATAGCCGCTATGGAGAACAGTATCAAGGTTCCTTAAAAAACTGAAAATAAAGTTACCTTATGGTCCAGCAATCGATCCTAGGTATATATACAGAGAAAACCATATTTCAAAAAGATATGCACCCAATGTTCATTACAACAACCAAGACTTGGAAGCAACCTAAATGTCCATCGACAGATGAATGGATAAAGACGATGTGGTACATATATACAATGGAATGTTACTCAGCCATAAAAAGGATGAAATAATGCCATTTGCAGCAACACAGATGGACCTAGAGATTATCATAGTAAGTGAAGGGAATTTAAGAGAAAGACAAATATCATATAGTAACGCTAACATGTGAAATCTAAAAAAATGATACAAATAAACATTTATGAAACAGATTCAGAGACTTTGAAAAAAAAAACTTATGCTTTCAAAGGCGAAAAGTAGAACAGAGGGATAAATTAGGACGTTGGCATTAACATATGCACACAATTATATATAAAATGGATAATCGACACTGCTGCTGCTAAGTTGCTTCAGTTGTATCCGACTCTGTGTGACCCCATAGACAGCAGCCCACCAGGCTCTGCTGTCCCTGGGATTCTCCAATAAAATAGATAACCACAAGGACCTATTGTATAGCAGAGGACATTCAAATCTCTGTAACAACCTATATGAGAAAACATCTGAAAAAGAATGGATATATGTATGTGTATAGCTGAACCTCTTTGCTATATACCTGAAAGTAACAGAATATTGTAAATCAACTATACTCCAGTATTAAATAAAACATTTTAAAAAGCAAACATAAATCTGAAACAAAAAAATAATAGTTTTTTCTTGAGACTGTAAGACCAAAGAAGGGAGTCAATATATACCATGAATCCCTTCTATGACAAAAGGCAGTGGAAGAGAAAACAAAAGTATTAAGGCTAAAATGTCACTATTATTCCTGATAAAATTAGATTAAGAAGGTGATATTTTTCTCCAAGCAAGTAAGTTTACTAATGCTCCTCCACAATGCTGTAACCTGAGTCCACAAGATAGATCTTATGCTCTGTAACTAATGTATTCATAATTTATATATATATCTTCAGTTCAGTCGCTCAGTCGTGTCCGACTCTTTGCGAACCCATGAATCGCAGCACGCCAGGCCTCCC
>SJYX01002810.1:0-12922 GCA_006410675.1 Oreotragus oreotragus | reverse complement strand
AAAAAAAAAAAAAAAAAAGGAGAGATCTGATCTGAAGGGTGAAACACTAGAACCTGAGACTCCAGGCAAGAGGGGAGGGGATGGGGCCTTGCACTGGGCCCTTGTGGTGTGAATGGAGGAGACATAAAGCTGTCAGCACGTGGACAGAGGGACTACATGAAGTGCAGGAAAACAAATCTTTCCTGAGACTCTTCTTGAATTGCTGTTTATGAATGAATAGCAAAGGTTACCCTAGTCAGAATGTTGACACCCTATAGAGATCTTTCTGCCATTCATCTTTACAGACCATATTGGATCCCAGTGCACTCCTTTCTTCCTGTGCTTGGGGTCCAGGGATTCGACTGCTGTCCTTCAGTAACTCTAGCATCCTGTTGTTTCTCTGGAGGACTTTTTCCTCCATCTAGGTGTAGTATGAGCCCCAGCCTTCCCTTTTTTGAAGAAATATTTATGTATTTCTGTATTTATTTATTTGACTGCTATGAGTCTTAGTTTTGGCTTGCAGGATCTTCCTTGTGTCAGTTGGGCTTGTTAGTTGCAGTATATGGGGTCTAGTTACCCGATCAGATTGAACCTGGGCCCCCTGCATTGGGAGCTTGGAGCTTACCCACAGGATCACTAACAAAATCCTTCACGCTTCCCAAATATCTTCTTTGCTTGCTACCTCCAAAGACAAATACACTTTTTCATCATAGACATTGTGTTTGCAATGAATGAATAATTCCAGCACTCTTTATTTAATGCTTCCTCTTCTGCAAGTATCTATTCTTGTTGGCAACTGTCAAACACTAACTCTGTTCAACTGGAGCTTGAGAAGAAATATGAGAGAGGCTGACAAGATGACTGAAAGCTTAGGGAAGGGAAATTGGCAGGAAGCCCAAGGCTGGGCAGCTGAAAGATGAGCCAAGTCACACGTGGGTGACTGTCTGTCTAGAACTTCATCACTGAGCCTGCTGTTACACTATTGGACTCAGAACTCTGTTGGCATGACATTTCTGAAGAATGTCAATTTGTTTCTGAGGTATTGTCATGTGCCCTCAAAGTTGAAATTCCTAGAAAAGAGCATGTCTGGTTCTGGATGCTAGTGATAGAAAAGAACGCAGGTTTCCTACTGACTTCTTCAATGGGAAAGTGGGAAGCAAGGCCCTCTCTTCCCCTGACAACTCTCTAGATTTTCCTGCCCCCTAAAAGGGTGAATTCTTTGTTGTATATCTCCCTATCTCTATATTTAGAGACACACACACACATACATACATAGACACATTACACATCTGCCAGACCGGAAGTTTCATGAAGATAGTATCTTAATCTCCTTGATTGTCTCATCTCCCAGTGCCAGGCACTGTTCACTCCAGATAAGGGTAGGTAGTAAATCCTCAGGAAATATTTCTTGGATGAATGGGAGAACAGATGAATGAATATGCCTTAAAAAAACAAGCATTTTACTTCTAATCACTCCAGCATTTAAAAAAATGCTGAAGCTCCAATACTTTGGCCACCTGATGTGAAGGGCTGCCTCACTGGAAAAGACTCTGATGCTGGAAAAGAGTGAAGGCAAAAGGAGAAGGGGGAGACAGAGGATGAGATGGTTGGATGGCATCATTGACTCAATGGACATGAATTTGAGTAAATTCTAGGAGATGGTGAAGGACAGGGAAGCCTGGCATGCTGCGGTCCGTGGAGTCGCAAAGAGCCCGACACCATGTACTGACTCAACAAAAGCAAGAGTTCCCATTGATTATCCCTTCTTCCAGTGCTAGGCACTGGTCATTTCAGGAAAGGGTAGATAGTAAATCCTCAGCAGATATTTCTTGGATGAATGGGAGGACAGATGGATAAATATGACTTAAAAAAACAGGTATTTTACTTCTAATAATGCCAGCATTTTAATAAATCCCTGCTGCATGGTCCTCATCTATGATTCCTGACTCCCTTGTGAGACAGTAACTGGAATTTCTCCTACCTTATGCTTGTTTCAGGGGCTTTATCAGGCCCACCACATCCTCACTGCTGAACCTCAGACTTTAGCAAAGGTACTATAGACCTCTGGGTCCGCGCTTACCCTGTTTCCTGGCTGGCAACTGATCAAAGCAATGCTATCAGGATTCCTAAAGACAGCTAAGCTGTTTACCTCTCCTTGGATCTGCAGACTTGATAAGACCCAGCTCTGGAGACTTCTGGCTCAGGGAGAAAGCCGGCAGGCCATTTGCTTCCAGAAGGCTGGGAGGAAGAACAGCTCCCTTGGCCCCATTTAAATGTTAGTTGACAATGAATACGGTTTAAGTTGAAAACCATCTGAGATTCAAACATGTTCCTTGCTCAGAACCAACAGAAATATTAAGATTCCGGGGAAATACAGCAATGCTTTGACGTGGATTATCTATTTCTGACTCCCTGATTACCTTAAAGGAGTGAGCTTGTTAGTCAAAGCCATGTGACAATGGTATAAAAATATAACCCTTTTAGGACACTGTAAACTTAAAAATCATCATGAAATCTTGTCTGAGACACAAATGCTCTCATTCAGTTGATGATGCTGCAAGTTAGATTTTTTTTTTTTTTTAATCAACAGAAACTAAGCAGCTTATGCTAATGATCTAGCTTCAGAAATAACTCACCTTCTGGAGGATTTCTTAATCTAAAGGATTTTGAAAATGCAAGGCTTCAAAGATTCCATTACTCCCCTCAGTTTCTTGATTAACTGTCTCAGAAGATGAGCTGGCTAAGCTTCACTACCTAGGCTATTTTAAAATTTTGTTAACTTTTGGTTATCGGTAGTTGCTTGCTTTAATAGGGATTCATAATTCTCCCTGCTGAGAATAAAATTTGTTGTCAGAATAAAGCACATTTGACTTTTTCTCAGCTGCCAAGATGTGAAGTCTTGTGGTTGGGTATTTTGGAAAACTGGCAGGTTTTGTTTACATATTGTGGTCTTTCTCCAAATTTATCCCACATCCCACACCCCACAAGTCTAGGACCCCTTCCAATGTAATTGCTGTGGACAAGTGCGAGGCAAAAACGGCTTCCACAGTCACCAAGGCGCTTCCCTCTCTGAATCATACACAGCAAATGCCAAAAGAACTTCCCTGGCTTTAAAAAAAAAAAAAAAGAAATTGCTGACCTACAGAAATACCTGATTCTAATTTGCTGTACAAATGGAAACCCTTTCTTCTCCAGATTGGATGCAGAGAACTCTGTTTTTTCTTCAACGTTTACAATTTAACAATTGCTTATAGCCTTTCATCTGAAAGCAATTTACGCATGTTGAACCCAATTATCCTAACATGCTTTAAAACTTACCAGTATTTTTCCTCTTTCACCTTGATGTATTAGTCTCATTGCACAGCAAATCTTAAATTTAATCATGGAAGTGCTTTATGGATTAAAATGCTTAGAAAACCCTTCTTGCCCAGGAAAGAATAATACTGGAGAAAATGATATATTGTTCTGATGGAGATTAAAACTTTCGATTTGGATCTGGATTCGGCCACGCCATGTACTATTCAGTCAGAAGAGATGGTGAGTCATGAACCCACACTTACTTTCTGTTTCCTTCATTTTGGGAGAAAGCCAGGCGGCAAATATGTTACCTTAATCTGGTGCCATCGAGCAGTCTCGAGCCATCTGCTCTCCCCATTTGTTAGGATGGCTTATTCAGTCAATTCATTCAAGAAATGTTTATTGAGGGCTTACTCTGTGCCAGGGACAATGCTAGAAACTGGAAAGATAAGGGTGGAAGAGCAAGATGTAAGTGTGCCTGGGAGTTTACACTTCTGAGGGAGGTAATATGTACACAAATAGTTTATTGTAATACTGCTAAAAAAAAAAAAAAAAAAAACACCTGATGAAAGAACTTGGCCCCAAATGACCAAGAACTTGGGTCTCATCACCGGTAAGATGGAGGACATGAAGTTAGGCTTCCAAAAGAAGTGAGAGCTATGATGAGGCAGGAATGGATGGTAGATGAATAGGAAGGAGGAAGAGTATTCTGGGAGAGCAAATATAGCATGTTTGAGAGCCCAGAAGTCACATGTTTGCAAAACTGAAATAATTTCACTCAGCTGAATGGTACAGCCTAAGTTTGCATTTTGTAAAAAATGTTGCTGAGCATTTAGGAGAATCCAGTTCTTTAGGACCCTGTAAACCCTAGGAAGGAATTTAGACATTTTCCTGGAAGAAGTGGGGATCCACAAGAGGACTTTACACAGAGAAATTGCAGGAATTTTCTGCATTTTGGAATTAATATTTTGGGTGCAGTGTGTTGAGTACATTGGATGCGGATGGAAGCTGGACTTTGGCTATCATAAGTGAGAAGGATGTTGATTGTTCTGAAAAATGGTGGTGATCAAGGAAATGAGTCAAACTACTCAAGTGAGAATCAGTGGGTGACGGATTAGATGTGGGAGAGGTAAGAGTCAAAGATAAGCCTCAGTTTCTGCTTGGTGGTTTCCCTACTGCCCAACTCTGTGCGACCCCACGGACGGCAGCCCACCAGGCTCCCCCGTCCCTGGGATTCTCAAGGCAAGAACACTGGAGTGGGTTGCCATTTCCTTGTCCAATGCATGAAAGTGAAGAGTGAAAGTGAAGTTGCTCAGTCATGTCCGACTCTTAGCGACCCCATGGACTGCAGCCCACCAGGCTCCTGAGTCCATGGGATTTTCCAGGCAAGAGAACTGGAGTGGGGTGCCAGTGCCTTCTCCGATTAATATAACACCATTGGCCAAAAGTTCATGAATTCTGCTACAGTTTCGTGGAACGTTACTGTACCCCCAGCACTCTTGAGAGTATCCAAAATATCAGACATATTGAGGGCAGGAGGAGAAGAGGCAGCGGAGGATGAGATGGTTGGATGGAATCGCTGATTCAAAGGACGTGAGTCTGAGCAAACTCTGGGAGACAGTTTAGGACAGGGAAGCCTGGCGTGCTGCAGTCCAAGGGGTGGCAAAGAGTCAGACACGACTTAGCAATGGAACAACAAAAACCATTAACAGGAAGCTAAAATACAACAAATGAACATTAGGAAACATTAAGTAAGTAAATGGCATAAGTACTGTAAAATTCTAGATGATTGATTTCTGTGACTGTAGTCAACTTAAGGTTGCAAACATAGACTTTCAAGCTAGTACATGACAGAGCAAAGGTCTGAAGCAAGGATTCTGGATGCACCATCTATGTTTCTGTCACTACTTCAGAGTTTTCAAGCTGTCAGACTCCTAGGATCCTGTGGAGGGATCTACCCTACACCCCTCATCTCGCCCCTTCCAGCCGACACTCACACTCCATCTCTGCTCCGATCACAGCATACCAGAGTTTCCTGTTTTACATAGTGGTAACAAAAAGTCATCGGGCAATGGCTGATTCATGCTGGCGTTTGGCAGAGACCATCAAAAATCTGTAAAGCAATTATCCTTCAATTAAAAAAATAAATACATTTTTAAAAAAGAAAAAAAATTCACAAGGAAAAGTTTAAATGTTACTACTCTACACACCTGCCTTCCTCAAGCCCCAGGACTTAACTAGCCATCACCAGTTATTTCATCTCTTGATCTCCAGTCTCCTCTTGTGGGTCACAAGATCACAATCTTCTCTACTATGGAGAAGTTATGGAGATGATCAAATGTGGTTATTTTTGTGGCAGTGCCTTTAAAAAAATTACCTTTATTGAGGTATAATTTATGTCCAATAAGCTGAATCTACTTAAAGTATGAAGTTTGACCAGTTTTGACAGCATGTACAGTGCTATGATCAAATTATACTCATTTGTTGTAACAGTAATTCATTTCTTCGTATTGCTGAGTAGTATTCCTTTGTGTGGTTGTATATTTTATCTATTCACCTGGTGATCGATATTGAGATTATTTCCTGTTTTTAGCTATTGTAAATATCCCTGCTATAAATATTTATGTACAAGTTTTCCTCTGGACTTAAAGTGCTATTTGAACTGAAAGATGGCGTTTAATATAAACTTTAATTATTTAGGTGTTAAAATAATTTTGGCTTTTATAAGGAGTGTCCATCTCATGGAAGAACAGTTTCTGCTTATTGATTTCTTGGGAACAAATATGAGGATGACATATATAGCATGTGTCTGAATGCTGTCAAACCACAGTTTCACTTCACAAGGATTTGTAATACTTCTTACTATAGACATGTGAGAATAAAGCTTTTAATTTGAAATATAAAATTGGAAAGTGATAACTTTTTTAAATGACAGAGTCCTTCATGAAAAATAGGTTTTGATCAGTACATATTCACACTCCAGGGTATGATATTCCCTTGATGCATGTACTGAAGTCCCTTTGACTCCATGGAATCTGTGCCTATAAATTGAGAAAAGAATATATGCAGCAATTGTGTTAATTACAATAGAGTTATTGTTCAGATCGTAAAGCATCTCACTGAGGCTTTGCCTGGCAGGTCAGCATTAACATCTTATTTTCCCTTTGACTACTGAATTTAAAGGAATATCCATTTGTTTCTGAGTTTTTATATTTTGGAATCTTCTCAAGTTAAATTGCACTCTTGCTCTTCAGGAAGTAGATATGAACTGAAATACACTTATTGATTTTCCGAGGGTCAAAAGAATCTAGTCCTCACCTCCTTCTTGAGGCTGTTCCAGATTTCCAAGAAGTATAATTTCAATCTCTTCCTTCCCTTATGTGAAAACAATGCTTTCCTTGCTCAACAATGTTATGTGCAGTTCTCTGGAATGTATTTTTCTTTCCTATTCCAAAGTTCTTGGCTCTCATCTTTGTTAGAAAAGCAGAGTACTTCCTTACAATTCTGAGAGCTATTAACTGCTCTTGGTCAGCTGTTCTCAAACTGCTTGTTCCTAAGGGCCCTTTATATGCTTAAAAACTACTAGCAACCCAAAGCACTTTTGATTATGTGAATTATATCTACCAATATCTAACCCATTAGAAATTGAAGCTGAGAAAACATTTAAAGTATTCTTTTATTAATTCATTAAAAATAAATCTATCTATTATGCGTTCAAATCAATAATGTTTTTTTCTAGGAAAATAATCCTGTTTTTTAAAGCAAAATTGCAGTGAGAAAATGTAGTGAGTGATATTGTTTTACATTTTTGAAAAACCTCTTTAATATTGCCCTAATAGTCAACTCTTTCTGCATTCAATCTGCTGTATTGCACATGAGGAGAGGTGAAGTCGCTCAGTCGTGTCCGACTCTTTGCGACCCCGTGGACTGTAGCCTACCAGGCTCCTCCGTCCATGGGATTCTCCAGGCGAGAATACTGGAGTGGGTTGCCATTTCCTTCTCCAGGGGATCTGAAAAACTTTTCTCAATGTTAATGACAGAAGGATAGTGAAAATATAGCAAAGTCCTAGTGTAATTATTATTATTTTTTAATATATATCTATTTATTTGGCTGTGCCAGGTCTTAGTTGCGAGTAAAGGGATCTTTATTTGCACTAGGTGAACGACTTTCTGCCTGTGGGATCGAGTTGCCTGATCAGGGATGGAACCTGGGCCCCCTGCATTGGGAGCATGGAGTCTTAGTCACTGGACCACCAGGGAAGTCTCCAAGTTTTAGCACAATTATGAAAGTAGGTTTTGTAAAAAATATTTATTTATTTTTATTTGCGCTGGGTCTTCACGGCTTTGTGCAAGCTTTGCGGCAAGTGGGGCTAGTCTTCATTGCGGTATACGGGCTTTTCATTGCCATGGCTTCGAACCTGCATGCCCTGCATTGAAAGGTGGATTCTTAAACACTGGCCCACCAGGGAAGCCCCTGAAAATAGTTTTGATCCTGCAAAACCCCTGAAATTTGTTGAGAGATTCCCTCCTGCCACCCCTGTGCCCAGAGAGTCTCATGGATAAACTTTGAAAACTGCTCTTCTAGTCATCGCTGTAATACGATGAATGTTTTATTAGTAATTTGTTGTTTAGTCACTAAGTCATGCCTGACCCTTTGCGACCATGGACTGTAGCCTGCCAGGCTCCTCTGTTCATGGGATTCTCCAGGCAAGAATATTGAAGTGGGTTGCCATTTCCTCCTCCAGGGGATCCTCCCAACCCAAGGAATGATCCTGCTTCCCCTGCGTCTCCTGCACTGGCACACTGGCAGGCAGATTCTTTACCACTGAGCCACCAGGGAAGCCCTCTGCCCTTGGAGCTTGAGTCTCAAATGGCTGGCAGCTCAGGATGGAATTATTGATGATTTGTGAATCTTTGACTTAACGACGTTTGATGCCAAATTATTACAGAACTATCCACTCTTCCAAGACTCAGCTGGCTTATTCGATTCTTCTTCCTTGGTTTTTGCCTTCTTTCCTTCCTCCCTTCTTTTATCCTTCCTTTTATCCCTCCCTCTCCTCCTCCCTCCCTCCCTTCCTTATTTCCTTCCTCCCTTCTTTCCTTCCTCTCTCTCTTCCTTCCTATCTCTCTTTGCTGCTAAGTCAAATCGGTCGTGTCCGACTCTGTGCGACCCCATAGACAGCAGCCCACCAGGCTCCCCTGACCCTGGGATTCTCCAGGCAAGAACACTGGAGTGAGTTGCCATTTCCTTCTCCAATGCATGAAAGGGAAGAGTGAAAGTGAAGTCGCTTAGTCGTGTCTGATTCTTCGTGACCCCATGGACTGCAGCCTACCAGGCTCCTCCATCCATGGGATTTTCCAGGCAAGAGGACTGGAGTGGGGTGCCATTGCCTTCTCTGTATCTCTCTTTAGATGCCTGTTATTCTATCTTGTACTTCTGGGTAAGAGTTTTCAAGTCAGCCCTTCCATCTGTGTTGCCCCTGAGATCTAGCTTCACATATGGGGTTTCCCAGAGCAAATCTCTCAAGGTCTCCAGGTTTCTTCAGACTACTATTAGCACTGCAGAGTCCTGACTCTATGAACTGCATCAGAATCCATCCTGTCCTTTCCTGGGTGTGCACTGTCAAAGGAGAGTCATAAGTGCACGGAATTTCCTGAACGACTCTCAAGGGCTTACAATGACTGCAGCCAAATGTTGAGTTGGGAGAGTTTCCCAGAACAATATGAGAATATCCGTAGTACAAGCTGTTGCAGAGCACGAAATGCTCATTTTTATTAGTCACATGTCATAGTGACTGCATCCCCTCCCCGCTGAATGAGACTTCAAACTGAAGTGCAACACAAAACTCACTATTTTCCCTACACATGTTCTTTCTGCATTTCCACCTTCCAGTTAATTTCGGCACCAGACCCCCGGTCATAGAAATGAGCTCTTCTGATTCACTCCATCCTCACCCTCGTGTCCTCAGATACACTGAGTGGCTACGTCTGCCTCTCCCACATCTGCCCTCCTCCTCCCAAAGGAAGTCTTATTCCCTCCCACGTGGACTATTGCAGTGCTATGAACCCCGCTCAACTTCAGCTCCATGGAGCAGCAAATGCTTACACCACTGTCAGGTAATCTTCTAAAATACATTTCAGATTATCCTGTTGTCTTATTTACAATAATTTCATAGCTTTGCATTGTTCAAAGAAATAAGTTCCAATTTTATAATCTGACATCTTGTTTCAAAGGATATTGTCTTTACTGGTAAAACTGCTTTCTGTACCCACTCCAGAGTACTGGAGTGGGAAGCCATTCCCTTCTCTGGGGGATCTTCCCAAACCAGGGATCGAACCCAGGTCTTCAGCATTGCAGGCATATTCTTTACCATCTGAGCCACCAGGAAAGCCCCAAAGTGCTAGTCACTCAGTTATGTCCAACTCTTTGTGACCCCATTTACTGTAGCCCGCCAGGCTCCTCTGGCCATGGAATTCTCCAGGCAAGAGTATTGGAGTGGGTTTCCATTCATTTCCTTCTCCAGGGCATCTTCTTGACCCAGGGTTTGAAACTGAGTCTCCTGCATTGCAGGCAATTTTTTTTTTTTTTTTCTCTCTGAGCCTCTTGGGAAGCCCTTGTAACTTCCCTAGCCCTGCCCAATTCCCATTTTCTCCTTCTTCCAAATTAATATAGTTTCATGACACATGAATGTCCAGTTAACATTTCCAGCCTCCCCTGAAGCTACAAATGGCTATCCGACTAGGTATTGGCCAGTTGTTTGTAACAGAACGGCTGAATATCCTTCATGGGTTTTACATTAAAAATAACTGGATGCGTGCTGTGCTGGGCTCTTCTCCCTTTCTGGATGCCTGGAAAATGGTGCAACTAGAATGCAATCCCAGGTTTGCAAGTGGGGGCTTTTAGAAGATAACAGAAATACAGACCTACCTTAGAATAGCTCTTAATTCTAGACCATAGATCCTCAGCCTCCAGAATCTAATGCTTGATAATGTGAGGTGGAACTGATGTGGTAGTGATAAAGTGCACAGTTAAATGTAACATACTTGGATCATCCTGAAACCATCCCTTTCCCTCCTCTCTCCCCTCAGGACTGGAAAAATTGTCTTCCATGAAATCGGTCCCTGATGCCAAAAAAGTCGGGGACTGGTTGCTTCAGACTGTTAAACCACTATTATTCTAGAGCTTTACATGAAGCCCCTTAGCCCGTACCATAATCGTTTTTGTTGCTCATTCACTCAGTCATGTGGGACTCTTTGCAACCCCACGAACAGCAGCATGCCAGGCTTCCCTGTCCCTCACCATTTCCCTGAGTTTGCTCAGACTCATGTCATTGAGTTGATAATGCCATCCAACCATCTCATCCTCCATCACTCCCTTCTCCTCATGCCCTCAATCTTTCCCAGCATCAGGGTCTTTTCTAATGAGTTGGCTCTTCGAATCAGGCAGCCAAGATATTGCAGCTTCAGCTTTATATGATTTCAAATCTACTTCTGCCTTCAACATCACTTTAGGTTACAATTCTCTGAGCACAGTGATCTCAATCATCATCAACTTTAAATACATATATTTTTGGCCTCAGGACCTTTGTACTTGCTAATCCCTGTGCATACAGCACTCTTCTCACCCATTTTTGCAAGACTCTATTCACATTCAGATCCCAGCCTGAATGTCACTTCCTTATGGAAGCCTTTTCTCATCACTTCATTTAAAGTATCCATTTGCTTAATTACCTTCAATGATAATATCCTGTAATATTATTATCTTCACAGCACTATCATCACGTGAATTTATCTTATTTATTACTTGTTTATTTTTCCTTCCCTTTATGTGCTAGGAGTTCAGGGACATTTTATTCTTTGTGCTCTACTGTATCTCGATTGCTGACACTTAATAATTGGCTAACAAAATATACTAAA
Organism: Oreotragus oreotragus; assembly: GCA_006410675.1. NCBI lineage: Eukaryota > Metazoa > Chordata > Mammalia > Artiodactyla > Bovidae > Oreotragus > Oreotragus oreotragus. Next base: position 1,729 of record SJYX01002810.1, on the reverse strand, counting down.
TGAGTAAATAAATTAATAAAGAGAATTGTCCATGCTAAGTCACTTCAGTTGTGTCTGATTCTTTACAACCCTATGGTCAATAGCCTACCAAGCTCCTCTGTCCATGGGATTCTCCAGGCAAGAATACTGGAGTGGGTTGCCATGCCTTTCTCCAGGGGGTCTTCCCAATAAAGAGAATTAGTTATGAAATATTTGAACTTTTCAACTTTTATAGATATAATTATTATGAACTAACATAATTGGGAGTTGTTCTATGGTTGATGGATCAAATCCTTTAATGCTTATTCCCTGATATTAATATAATTAAAATATATTGATATTTTGGAGTTTCTACCTAAAAATTTTTTATTAAGTAACACATGATGCACAGTAATAAGTAAATTTATCAGCAAGCATGTACTCTACTTAGGCAAGAATTACAATGAGAATAATATAAATAAATGTAAAGGTTTAAGTAAGTTACCATAAACCCATTATAACAAAATGCTATGGGGAAAAAAGAAGGACCATAAAAGATTGAGGGAATGTGGCAAGGTTTTGATGGCAACCCACTCGAGTACTCTTGCCTGGAGAATCCCATGGAGGGAGGAGCCTGGTAGGCTACAGTCCATGGGGTTGCAAAGAGTTGGACATGACTGAGTGACTTCACTTTTTCGAGAATAGACAGAATTTTCTGTTTTTGTATTCTCATCTGTCTTTTCTGTTGTTGCTGTTGTTATTTAGTCCCTAGGTCCTGTCGGACTCTTTGTGACCCCAGAAACTGCAGCACACCAGGCTTCCCTGTCCTTCACTATCTTTTCTGTTACAAGTATAACAACACTAAGTTCAGAAAATTATTTTTATCACAAATTCTCCAGAACCTATCTGCAGTTCTGTATGTTCATCAGACCTCATCCTGACCCTATGAAAAGTCAGCATACTACCTGGTAAGAAAATATACCTATTTGACAGAAACTTCTCAGACTGGTCAGCTACAACTAAAAGTAAGTGAAAGTGAAAGTCACTCAGTCATGTCCAACTTTTTGCAACTCCATGGACTATCCAGTCCATGGAATTCTCCAGGCCAAATACTGTATAGTGGGTAGCTTTTCCCTTTTCCAGGGGATCTTCCCTACTCAGTGATCAAATCCAGGTCTCCCGCATTGCAGGCAGATTCTTTACCAGCTGAGCCACAAGGGAAGCCAATTATAATTAAAGTAAATACAACCCAAACTGGTAGATCTCAGAAACCCAGACCAGCTCCCTGGGACTTTGAAGTTGGTATTTCCACAACTGTAAAATGGTCATGATGACAAATCTTGCTTTTTCCCGCAAAGGTCATTTAGGAAATATCATGAGAAAATATTGACAAAATATTTTGAACTTGTGGTTAAAATATTCCTGGAACATCTCAGTCATTGTAGGATTGGGGCTTTAAAGATCAAAGAACGGAATCTGATAAATGATGTATTTCAGTTTTTGGCATCTTTTATTCAGCTTCCATGATTCCTGGAATTATTCTGCATATTCAGTTTTTCTGTTAAACTATTTTATGATATTTTTCTTGAGAAATCATATTCCTGGTCTCTTAAGTATCTTGTAAATTCTAATCTCTCTTCTGGTAAATTTGTCTTCCTGGTGATTGGATTAGATCTGTATTTAATATCAGCCTACTCTTTATCAGTGGTGCATGCTAAGTTGCTTCACTTGACTCTTTGTGACCCCATGGACTGTAGCCGGCCAACCTCCC
>SJYX01002805.1:0-10722 GCA_006410675.1 Oreotragus oreotragus | reverse complement strand
GGACTCGATGGGTGTGAGTCTGAGTGAACTCCGAGAGATGGTGATGGACAGGGAGGCCTGGCGTGCTGCGATTCATGGGGTCGCAAAGAGTCGGACACGGCTGAGCGACTGAACTGAACTGAACTGAACTGAACTTCCTTCCCCAATGTCTGCAGCAGAACGCAAAGTGCTCGAAACTACGCAGAGTTCTTTTACATTCGCCGTGCTATCGACCCGCACAGCAAATCTGTGAGACCACCCCGTGTTGTTGAAGAAAACGATACTTCGGGCAGGCAAAGGCTTTCCAAATCCCTCAGCCAGGAAATCTCAAGGATGGGCAATCAGAGGTTTTTTGTATTACTCTATTTTCTTTCCTCTAAAACTCATTGCATCTCTGTTTCCCAGCATTCCTTTTCAACTCATGTCTATGATTATATTCTAGAAATCTTAATTATCCTATGGTAGCTTTAAATCTTGCTTGACATTCCCTAATCAATTTTCAGAAATTCATGTCTTCAACAGAAGCTTTTGGAACAGATGTTCTGTGTCAGATTCTAAACTGAGTGGAGACATAAAAATGAGCAAGACAGATGTGACTTCTCCCTTCATGGAGCTTACAGTCTAGCATCCCTGTGACCACCAGTCCAGAATTTAGCTAAAGATGCCAATGTCATGGCATCCAAGAAGATATGGTTCAACGACACTCAGAAATAGAGGATGAAGGACTTTTCATAAGGAAAGGGACTTTTCAAAAGAAAAGGAACTCAGAGTTTACTTCCTGAAAGTGCTCGTTAGGAGAGATGATTTAAGAGGCTACGGTGAACCGTCTTTAAAGAGGATACCTAGCTTTCTGGTTGTAACAGTTAAGTAAGTATGGAATTATTAGTTCGTTAAGAGGGCTTTCTTATCTTCCCTTTTTTAACATGTGAAATTCTCAGACTGAGTCAGACATAGGAGGTCTGTATTCTATGATTTTAAAACAACTTATTTGTAACAGTGCTGAGAACTGGAGTCAGGCTGACTAACACAACTACACCTTGTCTACACTGGGGAAGAAGCCATGGGCCATTTTTGTCTGGAGCCCTTGTCAACAGTGCCATATCTGTAAATCTCACAAGGTTGTCACTTTCTTATTATAATAAACTATCAAAAATGATTGTTAGGAGAAGTCTTTGAGAAACTGTAGTCAAATGCACTATGAAAATTATTCTTATATAATCCCTCCTAGATGCCCTGTCTTGAGATTTTCTTAAGCTCAAAGGGGTACCATTTTAGACTAATAAGGAAGTTTCTGCCATCTGGTTTGGAGAATAAAAACGTGAAGCTCCAAAGAATTGGAGCTTCAGCTTCAGCATCAGTCCTTCCAATGAATATTCAGAGCTGATTTCCTTTAGGATGGACTGGTTGGATCTCCTTGCAGTCCAAGGGACTCTCAAGAGTCTTCTCCAACACCACAGTTCAAAAACATCAATTATTTGGCACTCAGCTTTCTTTACAGTCCAACTCTCACATCCATACTTGACTACTGGAAAAACCATAGCCTTGACTAGACGGACCTTTATCAGCAAAGTGATGATAAAGTGCTTTTTCATACACTATAGAGGTTGAATGCATGCATGCTTAGTCGCTCATTCATGTGCAACCCGATGGGGCTCCTCCATCCATGGGATTCTCCAGGCAAGAATACTGGAGTAGGTAGCTATGCCCTCCTCACAGAGGTTGAATACTAGAGCACAAATTATAGATGTCTGTTTACTTGGAGAAAGATAAATTCCTGTGCACATCACTTTAATACAAGATAGATTGAGATTGGCCATGTAAAGGTGTAGGCAAAGGGCAAGAGGGCAGAGAGCATAGGGCAGAGAGAGGCTGAATCTGAGGAGAAGGCTCTGGGATGATCACTTAGACTTGAGTGTCGTGGGCGCTGGTCATTCAGTTTCATCTTCAGGAGCCGTGGATGCCAGCTTCTGCTCCATCATTGGACTGTCTTGCCGCACACGTGCGCTCCATTCTCCTGCACAAAGGTTCCCACAAGATGAAAGTGGTCCTGGTAAACTCCTGGGCTCCTCCAGCTCTGACCTCACAGGACTCTTGCCGTGGCCTCCACTGTTGGGGTCCTCCTCTGTCTGCCCTCGGGTATCTGGCACCCATGCGTCCCTGACATGTGATGTTTCAGCTGGTCCTCTCCCTCTGATACCAACCAGCGAGTGATTACTTTACTGCCAGGAACTCCCAGCTGAATAATGAATTATGGGATTGTTCTTTGCATTTTGACAGAAGCCTTCTAGAACAAAGGCTTTAACACAATAGATTTATTAGAGTGATGGAAATTTAGGTACTTTGTGTTTTTAATCAAGTGGGCTGTGGGGCCTTTCTGAAATTATCCATGAACTTGACTGCCTTCACATACACTTTGCCCTAGAATCACTAAGGAAAACCAGGTTTGGAGAAACCAAGCTTTCCGACTTGAATAGTTGTATAATGGATTGGGCAGTGAATATATTAAAGAATTTGCTGTATAGAAACATTGATGATTACTCTTTGACATAGAAGATTTGAGTTAGCTCTGAAATCATTTCCCTGAAACAAATATGGGGACATTGAACCGTGTGAATCATGAGGTCGTGCTTCCATGATAAATAATACAGTATCAGGTACAGGCTGGAGAGCACATGAAGGAGCAGAGAAGGCGATGTGGAGAGGAGCTGCACCCCAAGTCCCTTTACTAGCATCTCACTGCCCTTCAGCATCGACGTGCAGCGTGGCTTCCTGCAGTCCTCCCCACCTCTGGTACGCGTGTCGGGGGGAAGGGAGGGACTCCATCCACCCATCATCCTCTTGAAAGGACATGCCCCCCACCCTGACTCTGCTGCCCACCCTATTCTCTCTTCCATTCTTTTCTTACTAATGTTTATTGGAGTGTAGCTGCTTTATAGTGTTGTGTTAGTTTCCATAATACAATGTTCAGCTTACATACAAACATGGCAGGGACAAGGTTATTTAACAAAATTAGATTCTAACACCAAATTTGCTTTGGCAATTGCTGCTTTTGATGCATACCTAAGTAAAAAGCAACATTACATGGAAGGTTGCAGTTTCTTGGCCGAACCACGGTATTTGAAGATTTAAACTAAGATATCCTATTGAAGAGGTTGAAAAGCCTAAAACACTTGGTCTTCAGGAGCTTGGTGCTGTTCTCCTGTGGACTCCGATATGCCTGGGAGCGTATCACTGAGAGGACATGAGGACATCTGTGCGACCAGTGAGCATGGTTCTCTGCAAAACAATCCTGAAGTGCCTATGAATTCCTGTAACATGCAGCTCACCCTTTGATCCTGATGGGTTTGTATCAGTGTTCCAAATGGCAGAAGTTCCCAAAGGTGGGGTGCCAAGCTCTAGCACTGTTCCTTGGCCAGCTGATGCAAAGAACTGACTCATTGGAAAAGACCCTGATGCTGGGAAAGAATGAAGGCAGGAGGAGAAGGGGATGACAGAGGATGAGATGGCTGGATGGCATCACTGACTCAATGGACATGAGTTTGGGTGGATTCCGGGAGTTGGTGATGGACAGGGAGGCCTGGCGTGCTGTGGTTCATGGGGTCACAAAGAGTCGGACACGACTGAGCAACTGAACTGAACTGAAGGAAATGTGTATTATTTTTAAAAGGTTTTGTTCCTTTTGATTTTCTTTAGCTTCTGAGATACTTCTGAGTTACTGTACACCAAGGTGAATCAGCTGTGCGTTTGCCTACATCCACTCTTTTGGGGAGTTCCTTCCCATTTGAGTCACCGCAGAGCGTGGAGTAGAGTTCCCTGTGCTACGGGGTACGTTCTCGTTCGCCATCTATGTTATTCATGGTGTCAACAGAGTATATGTGTCAATCCTGATCTCCCAATGCATCCCACCTACTCTTTTCCCCCCTTGGTGTCCGTAAGTTTTTTCTGTACATCTGTGTCTCTGTTTCTGTTTTGCAGATAAGAGCATCTGTACCATTTTTCTAGATCCCAGACATGCGCCTTAGCGTACAGCGTTGGTTCTTCTCCGGCTTGCTTCACTTTGGGTGACGTGGATGTACCCACCTCTCTTCCTCTCAGATGCCATCGTAAATGCTGTCTCCCATAGGAAGCCTGTCCTGCTGTCTTTGCTGGAAATCAAATGCGCACCCCTGAACTGCCTCAGCACCCCACCTCTGTCTGTACTGTGATGAGATGATATTTGCTGAAGGAGATCTTGGTTCACACCCTGCACGGTCACAAAAAGGCTTGGTTACGGCGTGAAGGTCATTCTGGACCTTGTTGAGAATCAAGCCTGCCTGAGTGATGGAAGGCTACGATGAGGTCCGGTACCAACAAGGACTTTCCCGTCCCTTCCTGTGCCTCTGCTAGGCCGCCTCTGAGACAGTCTGTGCTGACCTCTGCCTCCTGATACACATGCCCTGCGTCATCTCCTCCACTGAGTCCTTGAGCATAAGTAGGACATGGTGACTCCCCTACAGTGGATAGAGTATTGAAAAAGTAATGAGATGCTGAAATTAGCAATATCTCTGTCTCTCTCTCTCTTTCTCCATCTCTCCCTGCTCCCTCTCTCTCTCCCGCGTTCCCTCGGAGGGCAGCCAGCTATCATGTTGTGAGTTTCCCTACAGAAACACCTATGTGGCAAAAACTGAAGTCTGGCCAGCAGCCATGTAAGTGACTTTAGAAGGGGATCTGCCCCCAGTGCAGCCTTGAGATCAGATCACAGGCCTGACCAGCACCTGGAGAGCAGCCTGTAAGGGACTCTGAACCAGAAGCACTCAGCTAAGCCACATCTGGGTTCTGGACACACAAAAACTGTGAGTTAATAAATGTTCCTCATTTTAAGCCACTAAGTTTCAGGTTAATTTGCCATACAGCAGTAGAAAACTCATACATTATCTAATCAAATGTGCCTTTCCAAAGCCTACATTTTTCTGGAAAAAAAAACTTCCTTCTTGCCCTCTGTCTCTCATGCTACAAATCAATCTTTGGCCTTTCCTATTTTCCCAGAAGTTTTTCTCTTTTTCAGGCAACATGCTGGTCTAAGATTAAGCTCAGAATTTGATCATTCCCATGAAATTGGCCCTTTTCCAAGAAAAGGTATGGATATCCGAAACTCAGAAAAATTCTTTCTTGCTGAAAATGTCGTCCTGGGAAGTTGTGATAAAATATTTTATATCTGTATCTCCTACGTGAGTCTATTTTCTGGCCCCTCAATTCAGATAGATGCCTATTTCATATTAATAAACCTGGACTATGAGGAGAAGAGCAAAGTCTATTCAAATGTCTTGAAACAGCTGGGAGGTGCAAGCTTCTTAAGAACCCTACAGACTCCCAAGTGAATCACTCTGGGGTCGTTCGCTGACATTTTAACATGCTTTTTACTTATTCATCACGTTCTTCCACAAGCCCCAGCATGACCATCATTGGCGAGTGGCTTCAGTAGCTGAAAAGCAGGGGGCCCGACCCTATAGAAAGAGTCCCCAGGGTGGATCTTAACTTGTGAAGGTCACTGCTGATGCTGGAAGAAGAGATACGATTGTCACCAACAGGGACTCTATTAATATTTCATCGAAAGCTTATAAGGCTCCCTCTGTGTCTGAATCCCGCACTGGCTTGGTATTAAACATTAGGTCAGTTTGCTTTGACCTTCAAATTACTAAAAATTAACCCACGGCCCTTTGGTCAAATCAACTCTAAAAACATTTATTGCACGTAGGTCTGCTGGATACAGTGGATGTGGAGAGAAGAAAACAATGCAAAAATGCCCAAAGCACAGAGCACACTCACGCTTTCCCTGCAAGTTCAGAGTCTTTGCTGCTGCTGAGTCACTTCAGTCATGTCCAACTCTGTGAGACCCTACAGACGGCAAGCCCACCAGGCTCCCCCGTCTTATAGACCTTAAAAAAAAAAAAAAAGGGTTCAACAACAGCACTGTAATCAAGGACCTCAACATGCACCAGAGCAGGAAACAGAAGACCTGGCGTCTTAACTCCAAGGCTCTGCCAGCCTTGCTTTCTTCATCTGTACAGCAAAGAATCTGGGCTAGGCCAGGGATGCTGGAGTAGGCAGAATTCTAGAAAGGCCTCCCAAGATTCCCATCCCTTATTGTGCATGACCTATGTAATGGAGCTATGTATTGGGCTGGCCAAAAATGTCATTCAGGTTTTTCTATCACATCCTACAGGAAAACCTAAACGAATTTCTTGGCCAACCCAACATGTGATAGGGTCTCACTCTTGTGATTAAGTTATGTTGAAAGGAAGAAAAGAAGGGATTTATTTTTTAGAATATACAATTCTGTAATATATCTTTTTTTTTACAAATTAGTTTTTATTGGAGTATAGTTGCTTTATTATGTTGTATTATTAAAAGTTTCTGTCTTACAGCAAAGTGAATCAGCTATGCTCAGCTTAGTTGTTCCGTCACATCCAACTCTTTGCAACACTAAGGAATGTAACCCACCAGGCTCCTCTGTCCGTGAAATTTTCCAGGCAAGAATACTGAAGTGGGTTGCCTTTCCTCCTCCAGGGGAATCTTCCCAGCCCAGGGATCAAACCCACGTCTCCTGTGCCTCCTGCATTGGCAGGCAGACTCTTTACCCCTGAGCCATCCGGGAAGCTCTTCCTGAATCAACTACATGATTACTTAGATCCCTGAAATGAAGAGACGTTTAAAGGTGTAGTGAAGGTCCTAAGTCAGTCGACTTTTCAGTCGATCAGAAGGGAGAGGATCTGACTTAATCAGGTGAAAGCTCTTAAAGGAGGCAGCTGGCCCTTGCTGAAAGGAGAGATTCTCCTGCAGACCAGGCAGCTCGGAGCTGCTGGGTAGTGAGGCAGCCTATGAGGCCGCCACGCCACAGGGACTGTGCTCACCCTCTAGAGCGGCCCCAGCAGATGGTCAGCACAAAGCACAAAGCCCTCAGTCTCACAGCCGCCGAGAAACCGATTTGGCAAACAAAGGGTGCCTGAGCGCCAGGGAGGAACATAGCGCAGGCCCCGTAACTGCAGCTTTGTGGGACCTAAGCAGAAGACCCAGTCAAGTCAAGGCGACCGTGAGATAACATGTGTCTGCTGTGGCAAGCCACCAGATTTGTAGTCATTGTTACACTGTCATGGAAAACTAATATAGATTTCAGAGTGCCATCTTTCTTGCTAATTATAATGATCGAGAACGCCTGCCTGGAGCACCACATTGAAAAAGATTCAAAATCTGCACCTAAGTTTAACTACGAAAAGGGTCATAATTGAGTAACAACGTGTACCGTGGGTATTGATCAGTTAGGACTCCTCTGATTGCAAGCAACAGGAAGCACCACAGAAGTAGGCTTAATGAGGGAAACAGAATTGTCAGACCCGGCGTTTATACAGGAAGTGCTTTACTGAAGCTTCCTGGGTGGTGAGCACTGTTCCAAGCACTGAGGCTAACTCAGAAGTGAAGTGTTTACAGAGCTCACACGCTAGTGAGTTATTAAAATGCAAAGGCCAGGCAGAGAGCTGACTTCAGGCATGGACTCAGGTGTTCAGTGTATAATCTCCATGTTACAGGCACTTCAGGCTTCAGGCTTACCTTTTCTCTGCTACACATCAAATGGGAAAAGATCATGCTTCATCCCACTACTCAAGCAGGTAGCCCAAGCTTCCCTCTTTGATGGGTCCAGACTGAACAGGTGCGTGTTCCGTCACTAAGTCGTGTCCGACTCCGTAGAGCCCCATAGACTGTGCCCTGCCAGGCTCCTCTGTCCAAGGGCTTCTCCAGGCAAGAGGACTGGAGTGGGTTGCCGTGCCCTCCTCCAGGGGGTCTTCCCGACCCAGGGATCAAACCTGCGTCTCTTGCGTCTCCTGCATTGCAGGTGAACTCCTTCCACTGCGCCACTTGGGGAGCCTGGTCATGGTTGAACAGGCTTGGGTTACATATCCATCCCCAAAGCCCAACACTATGCCCTGGAAAAAGCGGTATCCCCCTGGGTTAAGCTGGATGTTATGAATCTCATGTCTGTGCCCCTCCCCACCCAGATTCGCATGCTGAAGCCCTAATGCTCAATGCAATGGTGTCTGAGAATCAAACGATTCAATAGATATGAAACAGAACAGTGTCTGACATATAGTTCACACTCAGTATATGATAGCTATTATCATTATTATTCATACATTCAACACACATTTGTTGAAAATATATATTCCAAGAGCTAAGTTAGGTGCTAGAATTGCATAAATGTCAGTCTCTTCCATGGAGAGCTCAACACAGATTTTTTTTTTTTTAATTGCAAAATGAGATCTTTAGTACAATAGAAGACTGCAAATACCTTGGGAGCCCAGAAGAGGGAGCCTAACATCCGAAGAATGAGGGAAAACTTACCTGAGAAGAGACTATTGCAATAGCACCCCACCTGGATGGTGCTGCTGCTGCTGAGTCGCTTCAGTCATGTCCCACTCTGTGCGACCCCATAGATGGCAGCCCACCAGGCTCCTCTTCCCCTGGGATTCTCCAGGCAAGAATACTGGAGTGGGTTGCCACTTCTTTCTCCCCTCACCTGGATCAGTTCACTTCAGTCGCTCGGTCGTGTCCGACTCATTGCGACCCCATGAACCGCAGCACGCCAGGCCTCCCTGTCCATCACCAACGCCCGGAGTCCACCCAAACCCATGTCCATTGAGTCGGTGATCCCACCCAACCATCTCATCCACTGCCGTCCCCTTCTCCTTCTGCCCTCCATCTTTCCCAGCATCAGAGTCTTTTCCAGTGAGTCAGCTCTTCGCATCAGGTGCCAAAGTATTGGAGTTTCAGCTTCAGCATCAGTCCTTCCAATGAACACCCAGGACTGATCTCCTTTAGGATAGACTGGTTGGATCTCCTTGCAGTCCCACCTGGATAAGCCATGTAAATAAGAAGGCCAAAGAGAATTAGGGAGGTGGGTAAAGCAGTAGAAAATTAAAAACAGTTATATCTTGGAAACACTGGGCAGACTGAAAAAAAAGGCAAGAATGAGATACGTATCCATTTCTGTGGTGTAAAGACTCAGACACGAAGGCCAACCTACAGTTTGCAAAAACACGCACATGTTTTAAAATGCTTATGAAACATTTAAAATGGGATTCGAGAATTAGGATTTAAAAATATAAATGAAATGTTAAAGGCAAGACAAAGCATGATCATGAACAGCCAGCGGTGATAATCTACTGTGAACTGAAAGCCAGGGGAGTGAGGAGCTGTCGGGGGGGCGAAGAGACCAGACTCTGAGGATGCAGGGACTAGCCGACGGTGTATTGAGTCTAAAATTCTGAAGGTATCGTATCACTGGTGGTAGAATAAGGGCACAGGTTATTCTCAAAGGTTACATTATAGATAGTCTACACACACACACACACACACACACACACACACAGAGGCAAGTTTAAATGTGGAAAGGAGCCTGCTTTAGCCCACCTGGCCCTCTAGAGCACTTAGAAATAGGCGCCTCTTCCCCCAGATAAACACAGTGATAGACATACAGCTCAGCAAGCAAAGCACAAGCCAGATTTGAGCACCACTCATGCCCTCGACTGGGCACCTGTGCCGGATGCAGCCACACAGCCCTAGGAGGGGATCCTGCCGTAGTCACTCCCTTCCATCAAGCCTCCAGGAAACAAAAACAGAAGCTGAGCAACCCTGAGCGACTCACAGACTAAGGAAACAAAGACGCTGAGTGAGCAGATGTCACAGCACCCCTGCTGGCAAATCCAAGAGCAACAAGCCTCAGAGCAGGAAGGTCTCCAACCCCAGCCTCTGGCATCGAGCACCCCTGGGTTTGGAAAAGCCTGTGTCTCACAAAGCAACATAACACCCTGTCATCTTCAAAGGGAAGGTCTACGGCCCTGCTCTCAGGAATGTCCAGGTCAGTAAATGACTCTTTAACCTCAAATTGTTTTCTCTCTGCCCAAGACTGTTTGACCCAAATACTGCCTTGCTTTCTCTGGCGTGGGACCTTCCTGAAGAAGTTTTACCCCATGACCTAGCCTCTGAAGAATGGTGGATGCTAACATGTAAAAAGGGGAGCGGAGAGTGATGGAGGAAGGGACGTGGAGGGGTTAACAGTCACAGGCAGCCTGAAGTGCTAAAGAGCAAATCCTAATCAAAGCGGCTTATTTACTGGAAAAGAGAATTCAGAACTTGGAACAGAGCTTTGCATCTGACAAGCATGGTACAGTGTACCGGGCTAGAGGTTTTATAACCATGAGCTCACAGGAAGTTCACAGCAATCACAAAATCATTCCTAGTGCTGGAGGAGGAAGCCGAGAAGGACCATCACAGATGAAGACTGGGAGGGTTTGGGTCCAAGGTAACGAGGCCGTGCCAGCTCCTGAACAAAGGACAAAGCATTTCTAATTGCAGCAGGACATAGGCAATATCACTCGGGTGTGAGGTAATAGAGTTTGCAGACAGATGGATCTGTATTCTAGCCAGCTAGAGGGGACTTGGATAAGTCCATTCACCACTTTATCTCCTTATTTGCAAAACAGAATGTAATTATAATATTCACATTGTAGGACTGCCAAGAGGGGTAAAGGTTTATAAAGTGCTTCATCTCATGCCTATCACATAGCAAGTGTCCAATAAATAGAAGCTATTCCTCATTCATGTATTCATAAGTATCACTGAGGGTTTGAGACAATCACTGTTCCAAGCCCAGAGGTACAGTGTTTCACAAATATATATATATATATATATATATATATATATATATATATA
>SJYX01002804.1:135455-163063 GCA_006410675.1 Oreotragus oreotragus | reverse complement strand
TCTGGCAGGAATGTGGCAGGTTGAGAACTGAGTGCATAGAGAGACATTGAGTGATGGACTATCGGGTAAGAGAGTTTGATACTGAGTAATCCTACTGTTGGTGAGAAACCGAGGGGCCTTGTTTGGAATGTCCATCACCTGGTGAGGTGTGGAGAGAGGACGTGTCTGTCCAGAAGTGAGTTTGTTGCCCTCTGCTCGGAGAAGGCCAGCCTTCAGCTGTGGTATCCTGGTTCTTCGAGAAGTAAGTTACAGCTTTAAAATCAGAGCTGTGTTTTTGTCATAAGACTTGTAGGGTGATTCCTCTTCATCCGGGGGGGTACAGCCAGAAGGGCTTCTCCAGGTTTGGGGGGCCAGGGCTGGAGCAGTGGGGAGGACTGAATGGGGAGAGGGCCTCAGGAGGAGGTTTGGCTGTAAGGCCACAGTGAGGGGCCAGATGAGGAAGTGTCCAGTAAGGCTCAGAAAGGCCTTGATTTCCTTTTAGTTCAGAGGTGGAAGGAGAGAGGCTGTGAGCTCTGTGTGTTGAGTAGTGGCTGCGTGATGTCCTAGAGATGAGAGAAATTCCTGGGTATCCGACTGACTGGACTGATGTGTGTTCTAGAAGGAAGACCTTGGTAGCCTTGCAGAGCTCGGCAGGTAAGAAGGGCGGTGGATCTGGTGAGGGAGGTGCAGTGGTCCAGGCTATAGAGGAGGGGTCGTCAACACAGTGAGGAGGAGTGCTACCCAGGAGCCATGGGTAGATCAGAGGCAGAGGCTTGACCAGAGAGGTGGGAGCTATCTCTGAATCCCTGGAGAGGGGAGGGCAAGGTGAGTTGTTCGGAGTGGAGAGTGTCAGGGTCCATTCATAAAAAAGCAAATATATTTCGAGAATCTCGGGGGAGAGGGATTCTCGGTGGAGAAAGCATCTTTTAGATGGAGGATAGTAAAGACCTGAGTGTTAGGAGAACTGAGGGCAGTGTGGGGATTTGGGACTTCAGGGTGGAGAAGGACCACTGGCCTCATAAATCATAGCTAGGTCCTGTACTAGATGACACGTGCCTTCTGCCTTTTTAACGAGTTGAACAGGGGTATTATAAGGAGAGTTGCTAGGTCTGAGGAGTCCAGAGTTTAGAAATTTGTGAATGAGGGGTGTTTGTCCCCTAAGATCTTCCAGCTTTAAAGGGTATTAAGAGCAGCGGGGACAGCGAGAGGGGTCCTTCCTGGTGCCAGTGGCTGGAGTCAGGTGAGAGGTCCTCTTGGGGGTGTCAGTGTCCCATACCATCGTTGCTGTTCAGTCCTGTCTGACTCTCTGCGCCCCCTAGGATTGCAGCACGCCAGGCTCCTCTGTCCCTCACTATCACCTGGAGTTTGCCCAAGTTCATGTCCATTGAGTTGATGATGACATCCAACCATCTCATCCTTTGTCACCCCCTTCTCCTCTTGCCCTCAATCTTTCCCAGCATCAGGGGAAGAACAGCTCTTTCCCAATGAGTTGGCTCTTCACATCAGGCAGCCAAAGTATTGGAGCTTCAGCTTCTGCATCAGTCCATTGAGTTGATGATGACATCCAACCATCTCATCCTTTGTCACCCCCTTCTCCTCTTGCCCTCAATCTTTCCCAGCATCAGGGGAAGAACAGCTCTTTCCCAATGAGCTGGCTCTTCACATCAGGCAGCCAAAGTATTGGAGCTTCAGCTTCTGCATCAGTCCTTCCAATGAATATTCGAGGTTGCTTTCCTATATGATTGACTGGTCAGAACTCCTTGAAGTCCAAGAGACTCTCAAGAGTCTTCTCTATATAACTGAGGGAACCTGTTTAAGCATTTCTTGTGGGAGAAGAGGGCTGAGCATCAGAGGGAGCATCTCTTAAGACTCCAGGGAAGGAGGGTTGTGATGTAGAATTAATTCAGTCTTTAGTTTGGTCAAAAACAGGGTTGGGGGGAGGCCTATGAGGGTGCCTAGGAGGGGATGGGACAGCTGGGAAGGACGAGGAAGGAATGTGAAGATCTGATCTCCTAGTGAGTGTGGTGAGTCAGAGGTTTCGAGCGTAGGTTGAGGTTTGCCTTCTGCTGTGATAATGATGATGGGTGAGGGAATCAAGGGACCTGAGAACTTGGGAAGAGCAGAGTAAGTGGCTGCAGTATCGTTAAGAAATTGACTTTCTTATCTCTATGGATAGTTACCCGAGGCTTGGCCAAGTCAGTTAAAAGATATATTTGTTTATTTGACTGCCCGGTCTTAGTTGCAGCATGCAGGATCTTTAGTTGAGGCATGTAAACTCTTTAAAAATAAATAAACACATATATGTGTGTGTGTGTGTGTGTGTATATATATATATATATATAATTTCACTGCCGAGTCTTAGTTGAGGCATCAAAACTCTTATATATATATATGGGCTTCTCCAGTGGCTCAGTGGAAAAGAATCTACCTGCGGGCCTGGTGGGCCATGGGGTCACAAAGAGCTGATCATGACTTAACAACTAAACGATGACAATATTTATTTATCTGGCTGTGTTGGGTCTTAGCTGCAGCACGCTGGATATTTGGGTGCAGCGTGCTGGCTCAGAAGTCCTGGGCTTAGTTGCCCCAAGGCATGTGGGATCCTAGCTCCCCAACCAGGGACGGAACCCATGTCTCCTGAATTATAAGTGGATTCTTAACCTCTGGACCACGAGGGAAGTCCCACAGGCTTAGTTGATCTCATGCCAGGGAGCCAGGTGCGGGGTCGTGACCATCAATCTGAAGATGGTAGACGCTCTTGAAGATCACGGGGGTGGAGGGGTCCTCACAGGAGGGTCCCCGGTTTCAGAAGGGGATTTTGTCCCTTGTCATCAGGGAGAGGGCGGGCAGTCCCTTGCCCAGTGCCTTGTTAGCTCACACAGTGAGCATGGTCCCGTGGGCAACCTTTCCTGGTAATCTTGACTCCAGTGCCCCCTTGTCTGCCGCTGGAGTAGGAGCCAGAGGGGGCCCAGTGACCGTTTTCCTTGTCGCTGGTGAGGGGCCTCAGATGATTCTTAGCCTGATGGGTGCCTCAGATCGATTGCAGAGGTGAGCATTTGGAGAGATTTTTCTGCTTTCAAGACCCTTGTGGTCTCGCTCCCTCTCAGCCATCGTCATCTCGGTTATTAGAGACCTTAAAGGCTGGTCTCTGAGTTCAAACTGGGGAGTCCGAGGGCCCTTCTCTATGCTTTGGAGCTTTCCACATGTGTTGGAGGTCGGCTAGGAGATGAAACACACTTCCAGGATTGCTTTGCCTTTCTCAGAGGTTAAGTCTGAGCTGGTGAAAAGGCATAGAGCCTCTGAAAGATGAGACGAAACGAGCAGGGCTTTTTCCTGGGCCTGAAGTGATTTTTTTCATTTTGCCATGGTTACAGCCTTGGTGGTGGCCCTCTTGCTGCCTATGATGCGGCAGGTAGACACATGGTCGCGTCGCTGTCTGTCCCGACCCTTCCTGGCAGTTGCAGTCAGGGACCACCATGGGTCCCAGCACATGAGCACCAGCTGGCCCCTGTTAAGGTCGTCCCCATATCCCCTGGCTCTAGTCCAGATTCTAGCTTGTTCTTCTGTATCAGTACAAGTGGGGAAAATGGCGTGTATGTCACACCAAGAAAGGTCTTAAGTCAAAGTAAGATATTCAAATTCTTTAGTAAATTTGGTGGGGTCTTCCAAGAAATTGCCTAGCCTGATTTCAGTTTGAGAGAGATCAGACATAGAAAAAGGAACACAAACATGAATGATTCCCTGGGAACCACTCACTTCATGTAAAGGAACTTGGGGGCCTGGCTCCAGAGGAAACTGGAGGGGACATCCAGAACGGGTGTGCCAGGGAGGAGAAGGAGAAGGCTGGTGGAGGAGCGGTTGGTAGTAGGGAAGAGGGGTGCTGGGGGTCCTGGTCTGGGAAAGGGTTTCCGTGGTTTCGAGGGGCTGGAGGAGGATGTGGCTGAGGGGACAGGGGAAGGAGCAGAAAGAAGGAGGTGCTCAGGATCAGAGGTGGGGAAGTCAGGTGGTTTTGATGGTGACGTGTGGCACGAGGACCACAGTTTGGGGTCTTGAGTGAGTTGACAGAAGGCCTAGACGTCAGGAACCTCAAACCATTTGCCAAGGCGGCGGCAGTACAGATGGAGGTGGAGAATAGTATTGCAGGTGAGACAGCCATCCTGGGGCTGGACCTCCAGTCGCCCAGTGTATATCGAGGCCAGGCCGTGCGGCAGAAGACCGTTGATTTGGGTCTGAGGTTGTCCAGTCTGAAATGAAAGTGTTAGTTGCTCAGTCCTGTCCGACTTTCCGTGACCCCATAGACTGTAGCCCACCAGGCTCCTCTGTCCATGGGATTCTCCAGGAAAGAAAACTGGAGTGGATTGCCCTTCCCTTCTCCAGGAGATCTTCCCCACCCAGGGATTGGAGGTGGGTCTCTTGCATTACAGGCAGATTCTTTACCAGCTGAGCTACCAGGGAAGCCTAGTCTGAGAGCTTTCCAGTATTTGAGGAGACATCCCAAAGGGGAATCTTTCCCTGGGGCAGATTGACAGTTGCCCATAATGACAGCTAGGAAGAAGAGGAAAGAGAATTTGGGAGATGGGGCCATTCTGGGAATCCTGGGGTTCAGAAGAAGATCCCCTGTCCCCTTTGAACAACCTAGGATTCACTCTGAGTCAGAGATGAATGGGATCAATGATGAGGCATATGGAAGATGGACAGGGAGGGGCATCCGAGAGGCCATGTTCCAACCTAGACCTCGTTGATGACAGAACTGGCCTCGGGCTTTCTACCGCCCAGATTCTGCCACTGATCTCCCTAGAGAAGGCTCCATCAGAAGAATGACTTTCAGTTTGGTGGATGTCTTGGTGGGTGACGAGGAAGGTCAAGCCAGAGGTGAAGGTGCAAGGAGTTCAGCTAGTGGAGGTTCTCCCCATTCCAGCCACCAGAGTGTTAGGTGAGCCAATGCAAGTTGTGAAAGACTTCACAGGAATATTAGCAAGAGGAGAAAAGAGTGTTTGTATTCACTTTCCGAGAGAGGAAAGGGACAGATGCACAGCGCAGGGCTGGCACTGAAGATTGGGGGTCTGAGTCTTTTACTGAGTTTAGGGGACAAGGTGCTGGGAAGAGAGGGTACACGCATGTCTGTCCTTGTACCCAGCAGACTCCGGGCCACTGTGTCTCTGTAAGATATGGTTTTACTGAGATTCTGTATGTTCTTAGTAGTTTTCCAGTCTTGGGGACTGAGAGACTCAATAGTGGCCCTTGACAGGTGCTCCTGTGTTTGTGGACAGTGTTAGGTGGATTTATGGAGGTTAACAGAGAAGGACAGTCTTGTTAGCTGAGTGGGACTAAACCATCGTCAGGGCCGTGGGATGTGGCTCCGGGGTTTGGTGCCGAGGGTGGTCACCCTTTGCTGGGACTGGGTGCTGTGTTCCCCTGAAGTGCTGCCCCTGTTAGGAGATGGGCCATGGCTGGTGGTGGAGTTAATGCTTTTGTAGAAGGGGCCTGGGAGCTGCCCAGACACCGGTGTGGTGGGAGGACCAGGTGGAAAGAGGCTGTGACCCGACCAGACCCCTCCCCTGCATCTCAGACTACGGCCTCGGCTACGTGGGGAAGGAACAGGGTTCTCACGAGCCCGCAGGGCCGGGNGATGAAACACACTTCCAGGATTGCTTTGCCTTTCTCAGAGGTTAAGTCTGAGTTGGTGAAAAGGCATAGAGCCTCTGAAAGATGAGGCAGGAAACGAGCAGGGCTTTTTCCTGGGCCTGAAGTGATTTTTTTCATTTTGCCATGGTTACAGCCTTGGTGGTGGCCCTCTTGCTGCCTATGATGCGGCAGGTAGACACATGGTCGCGTCGCTGTCTGTCCCGACCCTTCCTGGCAGTTGCAGTCAGGGACCACCATGGGTCCCAGCACATGAGCACCAGCTGGCCCCTGTTAAGGTCGTCCCCATATCCCCTGGCTCTAGTCCAGATTCTAGCTTGTTCTTCTGTATCAGTACAAGTGGGGAAAATGGCGTGTATGTCACACCAAGAAAGGTCTTAAGTCAAAGTAAGATATTCAAATTCTTTAGTAAATTTGGTGGGGTCTTCCAAGAAATTGCTTAGCCTGATTTCAGTTTGAGAGAGATCAGACATAGAAAAAGGAACACAAACATGAATGATTCCCTGGGAACCACTCACTTCATGTAAAGGAACTTGGGGGCCTGGCTCCAGAGGAAACTGGAGGGGACATCCAGAACGGGTGTGCCAGGGAGGAGAAGGAGAAGGCTGGTGGAGGAGCGGTTGGTAGTAGGGAAGAGGGGTGCTGGGGGTCCTGGTCTGGGAAAGGGTTTCCGTGGTTTCGAGGGGCTGGAGGAGGATGTGGCTGAGGGGACAGGGGAAGGAGCAGAAAGAAGGAGGTGCTCAGGATCAGAGGTGGGGAAGTCAGGTGGTTGTGATGGTGACGTGTGGCACGAGGACCACAGTTTGGGGTCTTGAGTGAGTTGACAGAAGGCCTAGACGTCAGGAACCTCAAACCATTTGCCAAGGCGGCGGCAGTACAGATGGAGGTGGAGAATAGTATTGCAGGTGAGACAGCCATCCTGGGGCTGGACCTCCAGTCGCCCAGTGTATATCGAGGCCAGGCCGTGCGGCAGAAGACCGTTGATTTGGGTCTGAGGTTGTCCAGTCTGAAATGAAAGTGTTAGTTGCTCAGTCCTGTCCGACTTTCCGTGACCCCATAGACTGTAGCCCACCAGGCTCCTCTGTCCATGGGATTCTCCAGGAAAGAAAACTGGAGTGGATTGCCCTTCCCTTCTCCAGGAGATCTTCCCCACCCAGGGATTGGAGGTGGGTCTCTTGCATTACAGGCAGATTCTTTACCAGCTGAGCTACCAGGGAAGCCTAGTCTGAGAGCTTTCCAGTATTTGAGGAGACATCCCAAAGGGGAATCTTTCCCTGGGGCAGATTGACAGTTGCCCATAATGACAGCTAGGAAGAAGAGGAAAGAGAATTTGGGAGATGGGGCCATTCTGGGAATCCTGGGGTTCAGAAGAAGATCCCCTGTCCCCTTTGAACAACCTAGGATTCACTCTGAGTCAGAGATGAATGGGATCAATGATGAGGCATATGGAAGATGGACAGGGAGGGGCATCCGAGAGGCCATGTTCCAACCTAGACCTCGTTGATGACAGAACTGGCCTCGGGCTTTCTACCGCCCAGATTCTGCCACTGATCTCCCTAGAGAAGGCTCCATCAGAAGAATGACTTTCAGTTTGGTGGATGTCTTGGTGGGTGACGAGGAAGGTCAAGCCAGAGGTGAAGGTGCAAGGAGTTCAGTTAGTGGAGGTTCTCCCCATTCCAGCCACCAGAGTGTTAGGTGAGCCGATGCAAGTTGTGAAAGACTTCACAGGAATATTAGCAAGAGGAGAAAAGAGTGTTTGTATTCACTTTCCGAGAGAGGAAAGGGACAGATGCACAGCGCAGGGCTGGCACTGAAGATTGGGGGTCTGAGTCTTTTACTGAGTTTAGGGGACAAGGTGCTGGGAAGAGAGGGTACACGCATGTCTGTCCTTGTACCCAGCAGACTCCGGGCCACTGTGTCTCTGTAAGATATGGTTTTACTGAGATTCTGTATGTTCTTAGTAGTTTTCCAGTCCTGGGGACTGAGAGACTCAATAGTGGCCCTTGACAGGTGCTCCTGTGTTTGTGGACAGTGTTAGGTGGATTTATGGAGGTTAACAGAGAAGGACAGTCTTGTTAGCTGAGTGGGACTAAACCATCGTCAGGGCCGTGGGATGTGGCTCCGGGGTTTGGTGCCGAGGGTGGTCACCCTTTGCTGGGACTGGGTGCTGTGTTCCCCTGAAGTGCTGCCCCTGTTAGGAGAGGGGCCATGGCTGGTGGTGGAGTTAATGCTTTTGTAGAAGGGGCCTGGGAGCTGCCCAGACACCGGTGTGGTGGGAGGACCA
This sequence comes from Oreotragus oreotragus, assembly GCA_006410675.1. Taxonomy (NCBI): domain Eukaryota; kingdom Metazoa; phylum Chordata; class Mammalia; order Artiodactyla; family Bovidae; genus Oreotragus; species Oreotragus oreotragus. Next base: position 155,157 of record SJYX01002804.1, on the reverse strand, counting down.
GGTGGAAAGAGGCTGTGACCCGACCAGACCCCTCCCCTGCATCTCAGACTACGGCCTCGGCTACGTGGGGAAGGAACAGGGTTCTCACGAGCCCGCAGGGCCGGGTGGTCTTGTCGGGGCGGTGTCTGCTGTGGGCTGAGCTGTTGGATGCCTCTTTCTCTCTCTGCTTCCCCCGAGAGGCAGGGACTTTGTCTGCTTCTCTGGCTTCTCTCCAGGGTTGGAAAGATGGCTCAGGAGCAGCTATGCAGGTTTGTGACTATCTTCCCGGCCCCAAACCCCTGGACGGCAGAACTCAGGGTCACTGGCAGATCTGGCTTCCGAGCTTGGCTGTGGCGCCCACGTGGACGGCAGGGCCCAGGTCTTTCACCTCTGCCTCCAGCCTGGCTTCTCCCTGGGCACTGGGCCTCAGTCGCCTCGTCAGAGAGGCCCAGATTCTCAAACAGCCGTCTGGGCAGCTGGGACCCCAGGGGCCCTGAGCCGTCCCTCGTGCATGCAGTTGCCAGGAGTATGTTTTCTCCTGTGTTCAAACACAGGCCATGGGCCAGCCTTTGCATACCTTCACAGCATTGTTGGAGCTGCTCTGCCAAATTCTCAAGGTTAAGAAGTTTTGTTCATTTGTGTTCACGGATGTCTGTCTCCTTCACTCCCCACCTCGGAACCAGCCCCTGTTTCACCGTGCCCATGTGGTTCCAGAAGTGTCCTGTGTGTCTGCCCTGGGGGCCCTCATGCTGCGGGGGGAGGTGGTGATGGAACGCCTGCCCCCCCTACTCCTGGGCCCCAGGTCTGCAGTGAACCCCCCGGGGCTTATCACCGAATAAATTGGAGAGCAAGGTTTCATTAAAACGTTTCCAGCCAAAGTATTAAATAAATTTGCTGGGAGGTGGTTTCTTTTACTGATGCATGAGGGTCTCCCCCGCCACTATCCAAGTTTAAATGTAATATGGAAACAAATTCAAGGGCTTTTACCTGCAGCCATCTTTGCATGTAATTTGTAGGCAGCGGCTTCTCTTAAGAACACTGAGAAGGAAGAAAAGAGTGACTTTGTTCTTGGCTGAACGTCCATTTCCACTCATAGTAGCTACTCATCCCCTCCATTCAGGGCCATTTGGGAAGCACTGGGAACAATCCAGTGTAACCCCCCATCTCCCCTGGCCACGGGCAAGGTGTCTGGTCAGCAGAAGGGTTTTACATTAAATGAAACTTAACGTATACACAGATGTTTTGTTGGAAGAGAATCAGGAAGAGTTTCTCAGCAATTAGAGTATTTCAAATCAAAACACACATTCTTTAGAGGAGAGGAGAGAGTGCAGGTAGCATTAAACTGTGAACAACTGAAACAAACTCTGTAGATACTGGACGGGACAGACCCTCCCTGTTCAGAGCTCAGGCCAAGGCTGTGACTCTTAGACAGCCCTGAATCCTTGCTGTCAGCACCCGTCACTTTGCAGTCTGAGGTCAAGGACTGTGCACTGCAGAAAGAGACGAGCCTGAAGACAGAGCTTTGAGGCTGGCCGTCAGGAATTTTAAGTCATTTTATTTTTGTGTGTTGTTGTGATTCGATTGCCAAGTTGTGTCTGACTCTTTGAGACCCCCATGGACTGCAGCACACCAGGCTTCCCTGTCCTTCACCATCTGCAATTTGCTCAAACTCATGTCCATTGAGTTGGGGATGCCATCCAACCATCTCATCCTCTGTTGTCCCCTTCTTCTCCCGCCTTCAATCTTTCCTAGCATCAGGGTCTTTTCCAATGAGCCAGTTCTTTGCATCAGGCAACCAAAGTATTGGAATTTCAGCTTCAGCATCAGTCCTTCCAATAAATATTCAGGACTGATTTCCTTTAGGATGGACTGGTTGGATCTCCTTGCAGTCCAAGGGACTCTCAAGAGTCTTCTCCAACACCACAGTTCAAAAGCATGAATTCTTCATCACTCAGCTTCATGGTCCAACTCTCACATCTGTACATGACTACTGGAAAAACCACAGCTTTGACTGTATGGACCTTTGAAGGCAAAGTGATGTCTCTGCTTTTTAACACACTGTCTAGGATGGTCATAGCTTTTCTTCTGAGGAACAAGTGTGGCCTCTTTAAATAAGAAAACCTTAGTGTCTGGGAGCTGGACTACGTGGTTTGGTGCATCTGGCTTTGGTAAGTGGAGGATTTTATTCAGTCCTCCTCTGGGAAAAGATTAAGTCCCACACCTCCAATTATAGACCCAGGTACATCGACTGCCTAGTTTTGCAACAACTGCTGGAAAGTCCCCATGAAAGATTTCCATGTGGAAGAGAACGCAGGCAGATGTTAGAGGCTGGAGCAGGTTTCTGCCATGTGCTGTGTTCCTCTGACCATACTTCAGTCCCTCATATTGTGTGTATTGTACGTAAAGGTTTTGAAAATACACAGTGGAACCCAAATGATTTTTCGGAGTATCCTGAGTCTTTTTCAGAGAGAGAACTATTCTAGAGACCACTGCTTTAGGCAGATAGGTGGGGTCTGCACACTGTCGTCAGCTGCCCTTGGCCTTGGCGGCTCAGGTTCATTCTGGTGAGCACACTGGCAAAGGCAGATATTTGTAGACATGATCCAGAGATGACAAAGGGTGGAATTTAACACTTTGCTGCTGATTGTACGAAATCATCTTGTTTTGCATGACTTTTTAAAAGAGAGAGCAAGGACTATTTAGAGCAGAGGAAAAGCTAGAGAACTGCCTGGAAGGGAGGCTGGGCTCTCCCCACCATGCCTGGAGATGGCGCCACCAAGGTCATGACCCCTGCCCAAGTCCAGTGCTATCTAGGAGGAATTGATACTGACCAGGGTTCTTGGCCTTCCCAAGGCAATAGAAACTGATCAGAGGCCAGACAAGAAATTCAGGCAGGGCTTTATTGAGGCCCCTCTGCAGCAGAGGGGAGGAAGAACAAGTAAGGGGTTCCCTTACTCACTTGTTCCCCAAAGGGAGGTGGTGAGCTAGTCCCTTGTATGGGGTGAGGGTAGGGGTGTGTCCAGGGGTCAGGCTGGAGGGTGGCTTAGGTGGGGTTTGCTCAACCCTTTGGCGGTATTGAGTGCAGGGGACATGCATAGTATCCTGCTTTTGCTCTTGGGTCCTCAGAAGCGGTAGTTGGGGTTTTTTGGTCTCTCGGTATTTCCTTGTCCATAACTTGCCCTAATTGTTGGTTCGGTCTAAGTCATGTCTGACTCTGTGACCCCATGAACTGCAGCATACCAGGCTTTCCTGTCCTTTACTATCTCCTGCAGTTTTCTCGGTAATACCACCCAACCACTTCATCCTCTGTCACCCCTTCCCCTTCTGCCCTCAATCTTTCCCAGCATCTGGGTTTTTTCCAATGAGTTGCCTCTTTGCATCAGGTGGCCAAACTACTGGAGCTTCAGCTTCAGCATCAGTCCTTCCAATTAAGATTCAGGACTAATTTCCTTTAGGATTGACTAGTTTGATCTCCTTGCTGTCCAACGGATTCTCAAGAGTCTTCTCCAGCACCCAGTTCAAAAGCATTAATTCTTTAGCCCTCAGCCTTCTTTATGATCCAACTCTCACATCCAGACATGTGTGTGTCCGGATGTGTGTTTGTTGCTCAGTTGTATCTGACTCTTTGTGACCCCATGCACTCCCAAGGCTCTCCTGTCCAAGCATAACTACTGGAAAAGCCATAACTTTGACTATATGAACCTTAGTCATCAAAATGATGTCTCTGCTTTTTAATATGCTGTCTAGGTTTGTCATAGCTTTTCTTCCAAGGTGCAAGTGTTTTTTGATTTTGTGACTGCAGTCACCATCTGCAGTGAGTTTGAAGCCCAAGAAAATAATATCTTTCACTGTTTCCACTTTCCCCATCTACTTGCCATGAGGTTATGAAACTGGATGCCATGATCTTAGTTTTTTGAATGTTGAGTTTTAAGTCAGCTTTTTCACTCTCTTTTTTTACTCTCATCAAGAGGCTCTTTAGTTCTTTGCTTTCTGCCATTAGAGTGGTGTCATCTGCATATCTGAGGTTGTTGATATTTCTCCTGGCAATCTTGATTCCAGCTTGTGATTCATCCAGCCTGGCATTTCGCATGAGGTACTCTGCATATAAATTAAATAAGGGTGACAATGTACAGCCTTGGTGTGCTCCTTTCCCGATTTGGAACCAGTCTGTCGTTCCAGGTCCAGTTCTAACTGTTGCTTCCTATTTTGCAAACAGGTTTCTCTTGAGGCAGGTGAGGTGGTCTGGTGTTCCTATCTCTTTCAGAAGTTTCCTTGTGATCCACAAGTCAAAGGCTTTAGCGTAGTCAGTGAAGCAGATGCATGAAGTTATTTTTAGTCCCTTAATGTTTCTTTGTATCCTGTTTCTGGAGGAGATATTTGTCCAGGGGACAGGCACTGCAGCAAAGGGGCCCAGGGCCTGTTTCGGAGTCCCTCAGTGTGCTAAGGGAAGTCATAGTAAATGTGTCAGTCACTCAGTTGTGTCTGATTCTTTGTGACCCCGTGGACTGTAGCCCGCCAGGCTCCTCTGTTCATGGGATTCTCCAGGCAAGAATACTGGAGTGGGTAGCCATTGCCTCCTTCAGGGGATCTTCCAAACCCAGGGATTGAACCCACTTCTCCCATATTGCAGGTGGGTTCTTTACTGTCTGAGCCACAAGGGAAACCCATATGAAGTAGATAGGTAAGAGGTTTTGGGGTTCTGGCCTCAGGTCCTGCAGGGAACCATGTCCAGCATGCTTTTCTTCCTCCCTGCCCTCCACCCCTGGGATGTGTGGAGCTGCCAGACAAAGCCAGGTGGGTGGGCCACTGGCCAGGGTTCCAGTGAGGATGCCCCCTCCCCTGTGCTCCAAAGTTGACTCCTGGGCCCTCAGCTCCCCTAACCCAGGTTCCGCATGGCCTGGGCCATGTGAATTGTGCCTCCCAGGGAGGGACTTCTGTGGCTGTGGATGCTTGCCCGAATGCGACTTGTTGTGCCTGCAGGGACATGACCGATCTCGTGATGCTCTTGAAAATAATGTCAGGAAGGAAACCTTTCCTTCTGCCCTCCTGGTTCTGTGGTTGGTCAGGTTCATTGGCATGAGACAGGAGAAGAGCACACACATTTATTTAACATTTTTAAGTGCACATAGGAGTCTTCAGGAGGAAAATCAAGACCCCAGCAGCTCATCTATCATTTTATGGAAAGAAAGATTGTGGGATGTGAGTAGGAAATTTCGGGGGCTTATGACTGCCTCCACACCCATTTCTGGTGGCAAGAACGTCCTTCTCTTCCTGGTGCAGGGAGGGAGGGCCCCTTTCTCATGGGGATGTTGGGGCCTGACTGTCGGTGGAAAGCGGGGGCGGGGAGCCCTTCCCACACCTGCTGTTTCACAGGCGCCTTCAGCTCAAAGTCATCATTATGCCAAAGTGGTCCCTCTCCGGATCCTGCGTTTGGACCCTCTTTCAGGACAGTGTCATGACTTCACACTTGACAACAGAATCTGAACTTTCCACATCCCAGTTTGTAAGGGAACTGGGATGAACCAAAGGGAATGAAGTAACTGAGAGAGAAGGCCTTCTGTGCACAGTTTGCCCCTTTGCCTGGTCAGTCCGGCTCAGGGAGGCCTCTCAGACCCGCTTCTCATAAAGGGGGCCTGGCCTCCTACTCATCTGCAATTCAGATCACCCTGCATGCCCGCCTGCCGTTCACAGTGATTCCAGGCTGTCAGCTTGGGAGGCAGAGCATGAGTGTGTGTGTAGTCTGTAGCTGCTGACAAAACCTCTGTGTAATAGGCCAAAGTCCCTATGGCAGGAGTTGCTTATTAGTGGGAAAGAAATTCACAAATACAGCCAGGTCCAATCATTTACTTTAACAAAAGATTTATTTGAAACAGGTTTGTGCAGACATACACCAGTCAACAGGATTGATCAAAGCCACGTATCATTACATTTTCCAATCCCCCTTCCCCAAAATACCAGTAAATGCCCTTCATTTGTATTCACTCCATGAGGAACCCCCGGCTCCCCGTTCTGGCTAAAGACTGCTGTAATTTAACAACCAGAGGACGTTAATAGGACATGAGGATGATAGTAAGACTTCTAGAGGGGGAGGACAGGACCCCTATACTCCAGAGAAGAGCTGCCCAATCTGCTGGGAGCCAATTAAGCGAGCTGCCCCCTCCCCACGCCCCCTTCCCTCTGCTTAACCAGATGAAATCTCCCAGCCAAACGCCATCTCAGCAGTGGCAGCACAGACGTGACAACAGAAAGGAGAACACGTGGCTTTGCCCAAGTGAAGGAAACACTGCAGGGTGGCACGTTCAGACCGCAGCTGGGAGGGTGACTTGTCGGGGCTGCAGGCCCTGGGGGTTGGGGGTGCAGCCCAACACACCTCCCAGCTCAGCCACCCGGGAGAGGGCAAGTGGAGTAAGAGCGACTGGACTTGGGTTGACATTATTAATGGAAAACCGCGAACGCATTCCCCTGTGCAGGGACCTCGTGGGGAGGAGGGAGGCCCTGAGACAGGGCAGGTTGTCTTTCTGTTCTGTACCTGGTATCGCCTGCTGTGCCTGTAGCTGCATGCCCAGCCATCTCAGGACCCCGGCCGGCTCCGGTCCCTCGGAAGGAAGTGGGTTCACATCCTGACCCTCAGGCGGCCCCTCTCCTGCTGGCCCTCTCTCCACAATGTCAGGCTGGCCTGTGAGAGGCTCTTGAGAAGGCTCTCTTGACCCCGGGTTTCCTCGGGCAGGGTTATTTGGATAGCGCCAGTCTTTCCACTTGCTTCTTCCTCTTCCGTCATAAATCAAAGCCACCTGCCACTTTGTTCCTGGCTTTTAAAATGCACAGGTCTCCTTTCTGTGGCCAGGTCAGGAGAAATGCCGATGGGCTAATCTTGGGAGCGTGTTTTTCTTGGTCTGATGCCTGGGAGTAGATATCGCTAAGGCAACTTAGGCGAGAGATTGTCACTTGAAAACGAGCCGGCCTGGGTGTCAGAAGAATCGCTCCCTTGTCTCCTTCCTGACCCCCCACCCCGAGTCAGGGGGGCAGAGGGGCTCTACTGGGTGACAGGTATGGGTTCTATGTGGTGTGGGGACATGGGGGCACATGCTCCTCCTCCACTGCTGCTTGTTTCACAGTTCCAGCCACTTGGAGCTGATGTGGGCTCTCAGGGCTTTCTTCCTGCCGAAAGGATTCCCGTGTACCTCACTGAGACCCAACAAACCAGCAGCCCTTTAAACAGCCAGAGCTGGAGGTCTGGCATTAAATGAAGCTCTTGTAAAGTGAGTGGAGGCATGTACTGCTGGGCACTGGAAGATGCAAGAAAACTCCGTGATGAGTCCGACACGTCGAGTATCATGGGTCTCTTCCTTTTGGGAACATTTGTTAATTTGTCATCACATGGGATCTCAGGTCCTGACCTCGAAGGCTCACTGGAAAATCTTCTAACTGTCCTCTTAGTTCTTCAAGATGGAAAGATGGCTAATATGAGGCAAAATAATTTTCCCCCAAGACTTACAGAGACCAAGAATAGATTTAAAGCCATAAACCTCTGCTGTATGACTCTATTTTTTTGGAGGGGACGCTTTCTTTTCACTGTCTCCATCACTTGTATATTTTCTAATTTAAGCATCTGCATGAAGAAATTGTTTAAGGAATATGATGGGGGGGGGTGGCATCCTTTAACTTGACCTGATAAACTCTCTTCTTTGCCACATTATTTCAGGCTCTGCTTTACCAGTTTCCCTGTTAAAATTCTTTATGGCTCCCAGGAGATAAAGGCTACATTTCAAATGCTGAGCCTAAATCACCCTTGAATTACTTGGGGACAGTGACCCTGGGCAGTAATTCAAACCCTGGCTGAAACATGTGTAGTTCTTTCACATGTTCAAAACTAAAGACCACCTTATCTTAGAGCAGAGCTTTGAAAACATTCTATTTGACCTGTGGTTCAGGATGTAAATCTCTAGGAGTGGACTATGATAGAAAATTCTCTTCTTTATGGCTCAAAAAGATAAAGGGACATTGTTATAATAATGAAATGATAGACTAGAACTTTCTTTAAAGAAAATTCAACTGTATAGTTGATAATATTATGTCCATATGCATTTTCAGATATTAGCCACTTATACTCACTTTTTCATGATTCATGGTTTTTGAACAAGTGATTATAGATTGTCACTGCCAGCTTCCTACAGCAAGACCTAAAGCCTTGTCAGGGGAAAGCAAAGACCAGCAGAGCTCTCAGCTGTGGTCCACCAAAGCCCAGGCTTGCGTGTTAGGGTCTCACTCCAAATGTTAAAGGCATAGCATCTTCTTCAAAGCACAGGGTTTGTGTGTGTGTGTGTGTAGGGGGGAGATGGGAGACTGTAACACTGGTCAAGAAGTCTGGAATATTCTGCCTAGAGACAGACTAGAGCCATCAGTGACACCCCAAAATTATGACCAATACCCCAGACTGGTGATCACAGGCTAATCCCAACAGCTCAACAGAAATGGCTGATTTCTTCTGCTTTCTCATCTTCTCCTCTCAAGAGTGCAGGCACCCACTCATGCTCACTGGTGCAGAGCTGAGAGCTGGGGAGGCTGCTCTCTTCTGTCTGCAGAGGCAGCTGGCACTGAGCAAAGGGTCAAATGAGCATCAGCAGTCTGGGTACCAGACAAGCCCAGCCCTGGGCCCGAGGGGGATCTGCCATTTTAGCCCAATCGAATGTCAGACCCTGTAGTGCCGACCTGCCAGCCTGTGTCACTTTGTGTGTGGCAGAGTGACAAGTCCCAGGTGGCATCTCCACGGAGCTGACAGCGAGCGGCTTAGTCGGCCCGCCCTGCTCCCAGAGGAGGGCTTGTGTGTGACACTGTGACCTCAATTTAAAGATAGGACAAACAACACAGCCCGAGTCGCCCCAGCTGAATGTCATGCATCTCACACAGTGACAGCTGCTCCTCCCGGACACCCAGTTTAGTCATTTGGCTACAAGATAGCTTAATCGTGGGAGAGAATAAATAGAAAGGCATCTCTCTAGTGCTTCCTTCTCTGTGCATCTTTCATGACTGCAAAGGCTGTTTAGTCTCCTTCTCAAGAGAGCTGGAAAATATAGTTTAATCTCAGAAAACTTGGAACTGTATTTCAACGTAAAAAATGAAAATCATAAAGCCCTAAATAAGCACACGCTGTAATTCACAAATCTGATTTGGAAGGCTTCAAGTTCAAGAGCCAGCCGAGTGTTTGACAATAGAATTGAGTTTGAATTCCCTTTTCCAACCAGGCTTAAGTTCCCAGATGAAACCAAATCATGCTGGGTGCCTAGCGCAGCTCAATCCAAAGGTTCATTTCTCCTCTGTATTTAGGATTTCCTCCTTCTGTATGTGAAGGTGGGGCATCTGTCTGGCTTTGTGTGTTAATTACAGGCACGTATTTTGTTGTGATCCTGCTCAAGGGTCCTCAACCCCCGCTCTCACCGGTTGCCCTAGTGTTTAAAATGTCTCAGACCTTGGGGAGGGAGGAGGGGCAATTTTCCTAAACTTGCCTGTTTGCTGTGCTGTTCTGCTTGCCCCGGAGCCCTCTCTGGGCTCTCATCACCTCTCATTTTCTGTAAGCCAGGCAGATCATACCCTAAATGATCTCAATGCCCAATCAGACGCGGATGCTCTGAAAAGAAGGCGAGGAAGCAAAATGCCCCCATTGTTTTATTTTGTAATTTAGCATGGCCCTCCCCAGGAGAACTGTGTCGTTTTAACCAGCAACAGCTGCCCAGAAGTATTGATGTTATGCCATCCAAATAGCTGGTTTGGCAACAAAGCTGCAAGCAGGGGACATGCCTCCAGGCTGGTTCCAGGTGGTGCCCTCCCTCTCGAAGGCACCTGGGTTTTGTCCTGTTCAGAACTTGGACAAACACGTGGCCACCCACCCCCCACCTCCCACCTCCCATGTTGGAATCAGGGATCCTCCTGTTCAGACAGCTGCTTGCATCTGACATGGGCTGGATAGGAAGGAAAATCTGTCCAGATAAGAAAAGCTGCTTGCTTGAAACGTCTGGAGCTCTGTTCAATTAAAACTGCAGGCCTGTGGACACTGTAGGCTGATCATGACCACTGTCTGGGCTTCGGGCTTGATTTCAGAATTCTACTGAGATTTTCAGGAAAAGCATCCTCCTTCGGTGTCTCTGCTGCCGCTCCTCTGCAGTGGCTGTCTTCCTCGGCACCCTCAGGGACCCTCACTGGGCTATTTATCCTCCCAGAGTCTGGAGCGACTGGTGTGTTCCTTTGCTAGGGAGACATGCTGTAAATTTACTTGAAATCCAAAATGTGCTCTGAACTCGCAAGAGAACAAGTGTGGGTTCCAATTTAAGCAGGTGCCAAGGTCCACGGGTCTGGAGGCCAGAAAATGAGGTTTGCGAACCTCAGCAGGGCAGGCAGGGCTCCAGCAAGTCCACATCCCCCTGACCCGCAGGCTTCCTTGCCACCAGGAAGAGGAAGATAAACACTTGGAATATATGCAAATTGCTGTTTCTTTAGATAGAGAAGGGGGGTTTCTTGCATCCGTTTCTGAATCTGGGGGAGGAGGGAGGGTGAGGATCGGAGCTGGTGCCTGCAGCTGCCATGCACCAAGCGCAGGGCCAGCCATGCAGCGGGACTGTTGCTGGGGCGCACGGCCGGGAGGCACCGGGCAGGAGGGTCAGGAGACTGTGCGGACGCCAGCGGGTCCGCCCTGCCAAGACCATGACTGAGGTTCCAAAAGTTCTCCTCAGGTTTACCACCCAGATACCTACGTTTACGACTTGATTGCAATCAAGATGATGATGCCAACTTCATACCAACACACAGGACATCAAAGCCAGTGGGCTGTCCACCTCGAGGGAAGGTTCCGAGCAGCCTGCGTAACAGACCTGCGGGTATCCGACCCCCAAGCTGGGCTCCTTACGCAGCACGAAAGCCTGTCCCTGTTCTCTCAGAGCCACCCGGACGGATGTGTAAATACTGGGGAAACATAATGGTTTTAATGTCACACCTCACAGCGCACAGCTGAACGCTTAAACAAGAGTCGGGCCGAGCATGGCGGACGAGCAGGGCGGGCGTGGGGCACCCTGGCGGTCCGGGTCCAGGGCCGCCAGGGCGCAGAGCGAAGGAACGGGCTAAGGCCACAGGACGTGTCGCGGTGTTTTGGCTGCTGCCATGAGTCTCTTCTCGCGCGCCGGCGGAGGCAGCGTCCTACTTCTTCCTGGATTTCTGCTTCGTGGTGTCGTAGGCGCGGACGATCTCCTCCTGAGTCACGGCTCCGTGTTCCTCCTGGGAGAAGGCGTACCCATCTGCAGGAGGAGCACAGGGGCCAGTGAGGAGGGGCGTCCAGAGCAGCTGCCCTGGGGGGCGACACTGCGGCTCTGTAGCCTTGGATGGGAGTCCAGGGGCCTGTGACCCCCGTGAAGGGGTGGGTGCTGACACGACTGGGCAGGGCTCAGAGGGGTGGCCTCCCGTTTAGCGCAGCCTGTGAGCCATCATCCGTGGGTCACTGGGCCATGGCTGCACTTTCCCACCACCCATCAAGGGGAAAGGTAAGTCGTCCTGTGCGGGAAACATCCCAATGCGCCCGACCCGCAGGCCAGTCGGTAATCCATGCAGCCGTAAACACACTAACAGGAAAGGCTGGCAGAGCTCACGTGGTGCTGGGAGCCTGCCTGGCTGATGTCGCACGGATATGGACCAGCAATAAATTATAGTGAGTGGATGTTTGTGTAAATAAAGAAAAAGATCACTAGATAAAGTTGAGGAGTTTATGTGGCCCAGTGGCTACATAAAGACTAGATTTTACAACCAGTACCAATAATGGATTTTTTTTTTTTTTTTTTTTCACAAAGCTTGTGAGATTTTAGTTCCTCACCCAGGGATTGAACCTGGGCCCTTGGCATTGACAGCCTGGAGTTCCTAACCACTGGATCCCTAGGGAGTTCCCAGTTCCAATGATGACGACAGCAGACAGTTATTAAATGCTCTGCGTCTCGGACACTGTGGTATGTATCATGCTAAGCACATATGGCTTGCTTCCTCCTCCTGACAGCCCTAGGAGACAGGTGAGAGTTCTTCCCATGTCACAGGTGGGGAAACTGAGGCACAGCTGATGTCATTTTTCCCAAGGTGGCAGTGCTGGGAGCCAAGCCCAGGCAGGGCCCACATTCCCCTGCAGCTCTGTCCTGTGTTCTTGAGACGGGGTTTGCATTCCCAGCTCGAGGCAGGACAGTCCCTCCTAACCACCCCTTCCCACTGGAGGGACATTTGCAAGACTCCCTCTCTGCTCACTGACCCTCCTGGGTCAGAGGTCAGGAAACGCCCCACAGCCAGATAAGACCTTCTGAGCAAAAGACAATCCAAGCCAGGGCTTGCCTCCCATCCACACCTGTTTATGACTTATCACTGGTGCTGTTATCTCATCACATCCTTTAAAGGAGAACAAGAAATCAGGAGTTTTGCCTGTGTATCATACTGGATATCTTTTTTGTTTGCATTTTTATTTTATATTGAAGTATAGTTGATTCATAGCGTTGTGTTTTGGGTGGACAGCACAGTGACTTAGTTATACATATGTTCAGTTCAGTTCAATCGCTCAGTCATGTCCAACTCTTTGCTATCCCACGGACTGCAGCACGCCGGGCCTCCCTGTCTATCACCAACTCCCGGAGTTTACTCAAACTCATGTCCATTGAGTTGGTGATGCCATCCAACCATCTCATCCTCTGTTGACCCCTTCTTCTCCTGCCCTCAATCTTTCCCAGCATCAGAGTCTTTTCAAATGAGTAAGCTCTTTGCATCAGGTGGCCAAAGTATTGGAGTTCAGCTTCAGCATCAGTCCTTCCGATGAACACTCAGGACTGATCTCCTTTAGGATGGACTAGTTGGATCTCCTTGCTGTTCAAGGGGCTCTCGAGTCTTCTCCCAGTTAAAAAGCATCAGTTCTTTGGTTGTCAGCTTTCTTTATAGTCCAACTCTCACATCCATACAGGACCACCGGAAAAGCCATAGCCTTGACCTGACGGACCTTTGTTGGCAAAGTAATGTCTGCTTTTCAATATACATGTGCATCTATTCTTTAAGCTCTTTCCCCATTTAGGTTATTAGGGAGTACTGAGCAGAGTTCCCTGAGCTATACAGTAAGGTCTCCTGCTTGTCTGTCTTATATACAGTCGTGTGTACACGTCAGTCCCAGTCTCCTGTCCTATCCCTCCCCCCACCCCCAGGCCACGAGTTCATTTGCTGTGATTCTGTTTCTGTTTTGTACAAGTTCACTTGTAGCCTTTTTTCGATTCTGCATGTAAGTGACATCCTGTGATTTCTGTCTGTCTTGGTCTGACCTACTTCACTTAGCAGGTAAGTGCTCCTCCCACACCTGGGGAGGCAGGCAGCCACGGGGCTCTCCACCCGAAGCTGGCTGTCGCCCCGCCCCACCTTTACAGGGGATCTGGAGCCCAGGGCCGAGGCCCCAGGTGAGAAGGGCTGGCCAGTCCTTGCTTGGCCACAGAACTGGTGCCCTTTAAGGGTTCCGTCTCCTGGGTTTACTTTCCTGTAAAATAAATGGTCTGTACCGGATGAGGCCTTCACCATGAGTCTTCCATGCGGGCGCCAGGATGGGCCCTTGGCTGGCAGTGCCCAGGCCACAGAGCCCTCTCTTGCAGGCAGACTGTTTCTATCCTTGGCGTCCCCAGCGGAGGCCTCTACTCCAGGCCAGGGACTAAGGAGCCTGACTTGACAATCAGCCCAGACAAAACAATTACTGTGTTTTAATGTGTCTTCTCTGGGGGTGGATGGGCAGAAGTGAAGGGGACTTGCTGAGACGTACAAGTAAACACTGCTTGGGAATGTCCTGTAGGGAAGAGGACCTTAGCATCCGGAGTGGTCTACTCTTTGTTCCAGGGGAAGGGCTGCAGCCTTGTCTTTTATTTCTTGTTTTCTGTTCAGATCCGCCTGAGCCTGGGGAAATCAGTGGCAGTGCCCTCCTGGGCTCCTGTTCCACTCACAGGCACAGGACTGTCAGGTGAGGTAACTTAGCCCCTCGGGGATGGGGAGGGTTTCCAGGGAAGCTTCTGGTCTGACAGCAAAGCTATTCTCCTGGAGGCCCCTCCACCGGCCCCCCCCGGGGGCATCCACCAGGAGGTTGGTGGATTTGCAAGAAAGAAAGGATGGTGGTCCTGGGGACAAGGGTGCTCTGTGATTCAGATAAACATTTTCCTCTTGGAAACCAGGCCTAGACCAGAACCACTGGAACAGTAATCACCCAGCCAGACTCCTCTTGCCCAGCCTGACAAAGATTCCCCATCACGCAGCTCCTGCCAGATGAACAGGTAACTGCCATCTGCATTCAAACAGGAAAGGGGGGAGCTCTGGCTCTTAGCATTTCCCACCATCATTCATCTCCAAGAACCACTGGAACAGTAATCACCCAGCCAGACTCCTCTTGCCCAGCCTGACAAAGATTCCCCATCACGCAGCTCCTGCCAGATGAACAGGTAACTGCCATCTGCATTCAAACAGGAAAGGGGGGAGCTCTGGCTCTTAGCATTTCCCACCATCATTCATCTCCAGGAAGTCCTGAGAGCTGGGAAGGAATGCTGGGGGCCTGGAGAACACGCTTGACGGCTGGCGCGTCCGCTTCCTTGACGCTCAGCCGCAGCCGGGACCCGGGGACAGCGTTCGGGCAGGCGGGAGGGCAGACGCGCCGCTTAGCTGTTTTGTCGTCTTCTGGTAGAACATTTGGGGAAGTCCATAAAATCGGGTCATTTTTTTCATTATTTTGGAATAAAACGTCCCTTAAGTAGTAGCATTCCTTCGACGCTGAGCTCTGATAACATCTTAGGGAAAGTGCTGCTTCCTGTCTGGAAGAGTCCTCAGAGCAGTAGAATGTGGGAAGACCAGGGGGATGGTAAGGAGATCAGACCGGCCGGGGAACACTGAGCTCAAGCTGCGGACACCGTGTGCGTGCGGTCCCTGGGAGCAAGTGCGCCGGGACCTGGGCTCCTGGTTCCCTGGGAACACTGAGGCCGGAGGCTGCTCCCCATGCAAGATTGCCTTCTCTGGAGGTGGGTGACAAGAACACCCTGCTGTCTATCAGGGTCTTACTACTAGTTTCTGACTATCTTTAAGACATGGTGTGATTTTAGCAGCTTGCTTGCTATGTTTTGTACTTGCTCATTAGAATGTTGTGTGTGTGTGTGTGTCCTTCAAAATATGGAGAGTTCAGAAAACAATTCTTAGTTGTTTTAAGAGCCTTTCCGGTTGTTGCCAGACCCTTCTTGCATGGGTCCTCGTGTGGTCTTTGCTCTCCTGTCTGTTCTTTCTCTGGTCGGAGGCTCCACAGCACAAGCCCTGTGTTTATGGAGCCAGCGCTCCTGTTCCTCGTGGGCTGTGCACCAACCATCATGTGGCCTCACAGACTGTGTAAGATGGATATCATCCCATCTTTTCTCCTCAGGTGAGAAAACAGACGTTCAAAGAAATATGTAAGGGGATCAAACTTAGTTAGTGGCAGAAAAGTAATACCTAGCATTTATCAGAGTCCTATTAGGCTCTGTTCCAGGCACTCTGTATGCACAACCTCAGAGAATCATCCCAGTAACCCAGGTATGTTCTCATGTCCTCTCTGGTTTATAGGTGTAGAAACAGAGGCGTTAACTCACCTGAGATCACAGAGGGGCAGAGATGGGATAGGACTGCAGGCAGCCCAGCTCCAAGGTGCAACCCCAAACCTGGGAGCCCACCACCCCACCTCCTCCAGCCTCACCTCTCAAGGATCAGAGGCCCTGGCTGGGCTCTGGAGCCCCGGGTGGTGCTGGATCAGTTACAGTGCTGACCTGAGGCTCGGCCAGGTGTCCTGAGGCAGGTAAGCCCACCACCTCCCCGAGCTCCATTCCCGCTGACTCTCATGTCTCCCGCTCCCCTGGCCTCTGGCACATCCCCGTGGACCCCACTTGGCAGAAACCAGGCCGAGCCTCCACTTGCGGGGCCAGGGGAGGCAGGGGCTAATGACTGTCATTGCTTAGTTCGCCAAGAGCATGGGGCCATCCTTGGGGGGCACCAGGCAAAGGCAACATCACTTCCGTCTTAGGAAGAATCTGACTGGGAGGCTGACGTAAGGATCTTAACCACATCTGAGTTTTAAGTTTATGGACCATGTCATTCAGACACTTGACCGGGTCCTGGGGAATTACCTGCTGTCTGGCTGTCCCTGCCTGGGGCCAGGTACAGCAATTCCACTTCCCCATGTGGGGCTCCAGCCTGGCCGTGGTCTCCCTCCATCCCCCTGTCCCAGGGGGCTACTCACGTGGCATGGACTGCTGGAGGGAGCTGCCCCGGAAGAGGGTGGGCGGCGTCTTCCTGCTCAGCCTCTTTAGCAGCCGGTCTCGCTCGTTCATCCTGGGGGCACAGTGCACATGGTCAGTCTCCAGCTCTGTGGATACGTCCTGGAGGTGCTTGGAGGGCAACTTCAGGTCGTAAGGTGAAACAAACCAGGAAGAAGCTGCCCCGTCCAGAAGAATGCCCCATCTCACCAGTGCCCATCTGTTCACACAGACACTACCTGCTGCTGTTCGACTCCTTGAACTGGGTCCTCTGAAAGCCGCCCTGTGTCCAGCTCACCCTGTGCAGGACGCCTTGGAGCCCCACCCACCTCACACCCGAGGGGACCAGAGCTGTGGTTCTGGTGAATGAAAACCCTCCATCCCTGCCAGGCCTGGAGCCTCCCCTGGTACCCTGGGGACCCGGCAGGAAATGGTTTCTTTCTGCAGAACCTGTTGCATCTTTAGGACCACAGTGAACACCAAGGTATATTTTCTTTGAAAATATAAGGATTAGGAGTTCTTCCTGCCTCTCCAGACATGATCCTCTCCAAAGCCACCACCGCTGTGGGAGACAGAGGTCCCCGCCGAGGACGGCTGGGCTTTATGCTTGCAGACCAAGGGAAGGGGTACTTGGGGTGGTACAGTGCCCTGACTTCCTCCTTTTGGGGGGACCTCACTGGGCTTTCCTGAAGAGACCACAGTGTACAGAGCTGCCCACACCATCTGTGACGGCTGGACTGCGCCCCTCCAGACTGCACCTGTGGGAGCCCCAACCCTTCAGGATGCCAGGATGGGGCTGGATTAGGACAGGGGGCTTTTAAAGAGCTGATTAAGTTCAGATGGGTTCCCTGGTGGCTCAGACAGTAAAGAAACCATCTGTAATGCAGGAGATCTGGGCTAACTCCCTGGGTTGGGAAGATTCCCAGAAGAGAACAGCTACCCACTCTAGTGTTCTTGCCTGGAGAATCCCATGGACAGAAGAGCCTGGCGGCCTACAGTCCACAGGGTTGCAAAGAGTTGGATACGACTGAGCAACTAGTGTTAAGTTCAAATGGGGTCGTTGGGGCAACCCTACTCCAATCTGACAGGGTCCTTATGAGGAGTGCCGATTAAGACACACACACACACACACACACAGAGGGATGACCAAACGAGGACATGGAGAGGAGACGGCCTTCACCTGCAAGCAGAGGAGGCCACCCCCGGAGGAACCAGCCCGGTAAACACCTTGCTCTGGGACTTCCGACCTCCGGAACCTTGAGAAAACACTGCTATTGTTTAAACCATCTGCTCAGTGGTACTTGCTATGGCAACGCACACAGCCCCCTCCCGACCCCCAATCTGCTCTGCCCCACTTCCCACGATGGAAGTTGTAGGAGAAGCCAGGGTTGCCTATGGTCCAGGCCTGAGCCCAGGGCCCACTTCACGCTCCCCCAAGGGCCTGTGCAGGGGGAGCAGGGCCCAGCTCCTCTCCACAGACCTACGAGCTGAAGTTCACTGTGCACCAAGACCGCAGTGCCTGATTATCTTGGTTGGAAGGACGAGCCTCAGCCTGCCCACCTTGGGAAGACAGCCGATGAGAGCACACGCTTCTCTGTGCCCTCACACTGCTTTTCCCTGCCCTCTCATCTTTCCTTCCAAGGAAATGAACTGCCCCGGGCCCTCTGAACCACCCCCCTGAGCCACAGGGCTGAGCAGATGCACCATCCACAGCTCCCAGACCCTTTGGGCATCACCAGGCACTGCGGTCTTCAGGCAGGTGTGCTGATCAAGGTGCTAGGTTATTCGTCAGCTTGACTTACTTTCACACACACACACTCAGACACAGTCTCCACTTGCACTCTCGTACCAAGTCCTACAAGTGTTGGAAAAGCTTAAGACAGAAAGGGGTATAAGAATAATATTTACCACTTCCAGCATTCTGCTATCTATATATGGCTTGAAAGTCACCTACTCATGAAGACTTAGGAAGAAAGGTGAAGAAAACACAATCAAATGTTTACTTCGGTTAATTCTGCTTAAGAAGAAGAAAAAAAAAGGAGTACAGATTACTCAGGAAAGAATAATTTAGGTCTAAAAAAGAGAACTCTTGACACAATATTACAAACCAAATTCAGCAGTATAAGTAAAGGAATATATAACCTTACCAAGGGCTTTGCTTGTGACTCAATCAGTTAATAATCTGCCTGCAGTGCAGGAGACCCAGGTTCAATCCCTGGGTCAGGAAGAGCCCCTTGAGAAGGACATGGCAACCCACTCCAGTATTCTTGCCTGGGAAATTCCATGGACAGAGGATTCTGGCTGGCTCCTGTCCACGGGGTCTCAAGAGTTGGAAACAACTTAGCGACTAACTACCACCAACAACCTCCCCAAATGGGATTTATCCCTGAATGCACAGGTGGTACAACATACAAAATTCAATCAATATAATATACCACATTGACAGAATGAAAGAACAGTATCAATGGTCTCCTAAATTAACACAGAAAAATCATTTGACAAAGTCCAATGCCCTTTCATAAACTCCAGTACTTTGGCCACCTCATGAGAAGAGTTGACTCATTGAAAAAAACTTTGATGCTGGGAGGGATTGAGGGCAGGAGAAGAAGGGGACGACCGAGGATGAGATGGCTGGATGGCATCACTGACTCAATGAACGCAAGTCTGAGTGAACTCCGGGAGCTGGTGATGGACAGGGAGGCTTGGTGTCCTGTGATTCATGGGGTTGCAAAGAGTCGGACACAACTGAGCAACTGAACTGAACTGAACTGAATGCCCTTTCATAATAAAAATACTCAGCAAACTAAGACAAGAAGGGAAATTCCTCAACAGAGCATTTATGAAAAACCCACAATTGACATCATACTCTGTAGTGAAACACATCTTTTTTATGATCAGGAACAAGACAAAGCTGTGTGGTTTTACCACTTCTATTCAACAAATTCACTGGATGTTCTAACCAAAGCAGGTAAGATTCCAACAACTTCAAAGAAAAATAGAAATGGAAAAAATTTATCCTAAGATTCATATGGAATTACAAGGGCATTCCACTCCAGTACTCTTGCCTGGAAACTCCCATGGATGGAGGAGCCTGGTAGGCTGCAGTCCATGGGGTCGCTGAGTCAGACACGACTGAGCGACTTCACTTTCACTTTTCACTTTCATGCATTGGAGAAGGAAATGGCAACCCACTCCAGTGTTCTTGCCTGGAGAATCCCAGGGATGGCGGACCCAATAGGCTGCCGTCTGTGGGATCGCACAGAGTCGGACACGACTGAAGCGACTTAGCAGCAGCAGCAGCCAAGTAGTCAAAATGATCAAAAAAAAAAGAACAACAGAATTATTGGACTCATACTTCCTGATTTCAAGATTTACTATAAAACCATAAGTGAAAGTGAGTCACTCAGTCATGTCCAACTCTTTGAGAC